>JAUIZM010000210.1:0-82830 GCA_030848705.1 Heracleum sosnowskyi | reverse complement strand
AACTTCCAATGCTGGCCCTTAGATTAAACAAAGAAAAGCGCTGATACATACAACTATAACCTAGAACACGTGACTCTAACACCTAACCGACATGATACAATATTAAAATATTATGTATCATAATTCACAAGCCAAATTTATTTGATCAACTATAATAAATTAAATATCATGTAAAATCAATCTCTTGTTCTGTATACAAAAAATTTTATGTCAATAAAGTGCTTAATATATTATAAAATAAATTTATTGCTTAAATGTACATGATAAAAGATAAAAAAAATATAATTTTGTAAATATAAATATACTAATAAGAGTTCTGTAAAACTGAAAAATTATAACACACCTTCTAATTTTTAAATTTTCACGAGAGTAAAAAATAAATATAAATTTAATATGAAAAAGATATTCAATATTTTACACCATAATTATATTAGATTATGTTGTATAATTATATTAGATTATGTTTCCAATTTTTTTGTTTGTTATTTATATTTTTTATATTAACTTTATGTTCTGTATATTTTATATATTATGTATATTTTATATATTATGTATATTATTTATATTATGTATCTTAATGTTCTGGAAACTTCTCGTGTTCTGTAAATTTTTGTAAATTTCTATAAAGTATTTATGTTCTGTACTTTGTGTATTATAGATTTTACATATTTTTGTGTTCTGTATTTTATTGTATAATTTGTGTAATCATTTTAAGTTTTTCTTTATTTTTTTTTAACTATTCTGATGTGTTCCGTATTGTTTTTAAACATGTATATTCACACATTTTGTTGTATACAGTATCTTATAAAAAAAATGCAAATTATGTCTAGGTTCTGTATAAAAAAAATTGTATAATTAAATCATATTATAAAGGTTGTTAAGCCTTTGTTATGTCTCTGCTGTTAAGTGTGTTTAAACGTGGGATGATGGATGAAATTTGATGATCACGTGTAACATATTTCAAATTAGCCAATACAAAAAGGTTACTAGGTTACTCATATAAATAAGTTACCCACTGAACCTTCCTCTATATATATATATATATATATATTATCCTATATATAATTAGCCTAAGGGGGTTTAGATGGTATGGTCGTCAGGGACATGTTTGTCTTTTCATAATATTATTAGTAATTATAATTTTTGTTAATATTAAATAAAAACTAAAAATTATATAGTTATCCTATATATAATTAGCATGGGGTTTAGACATTTTGATCAAGGGAGTATTTGTCATTTTATAAGTATTGTTGTAATCATAGTTTTGAAATTATGTGGAATAAAAATTAAAAATATTATTAGATTGTGAACAAATTGTGACCGGAATTTGTAAATGTTATTTTGATTTTTCTTTTAAAAAAATCAGAAATTAACTAAATATAGTAAAATAAAGTTATTGAATCTAAAAATATAAAAAATATGAAATTTAATAATTTTAAAATTAAAGAAGACAAGGAATTTCATGAAAAGAAAAATAAAAAATGGAAATAATAAAGATTAATATTAATAAAATAAGTATCATCCACTAAATATGATTTGCAAACATTAGTCTATAATTTTTCAAAAACAATTAATTAAAATTAAAATATAAAATTTATAAATAATATTTATAAAGTATCCCGTGCATTGCACGGGTATAAAGCTAGTATATATATATATATATATATATATATATATATAGAGTTTTACTCAAATATAAACTAATTTAAAATAAAAACTAGAAACTGCACCACACACAATTAAATACATCATCTCACACGCAATCCCACCTAATTCCCTCCATTCGTAATTATATTTTTCCCGTTAATTGGTGATTTTTTTTTGAAATCTGACTTCACTCTATTTTTCTTTATCTCGCAACAATCAGTTTGCATACCATATTTGATATATTCCGACGATAAATCACTATGAATCACTAAGATGTTGGTGATTCCTGTAAAAATTAATAGTGATTTATGCATAAATGTAGTGATTTTTTCTCCAGATCTATACGTAAATTACAAATTTTGTACCACAAAATCACTAAATTTATACATATATAAAAATAAATCGCTAGATCTATGCTGAAATCAATATTTATTTTTACAGAAATTACTAAAATTTGAGTACTCCGTAATATAGCACATATGGTATGCATATTGATCGTTAGAAGATGAAGAAAAATATAGTGAAGTCGGATTTCAAAAAAAGTTCACCGATTCACGGGAAAAATCAAATTAAAAACGAAGGGGGTTAGGTGGGATTGTGTATGTGAGAGTGTATTTTAACTGTGTGTGTGATGTAGTAGAGGGTCATTAGATTAGATTAATTGAAGGGTTTAGATTAGATTTTAGTTTTTATTACTCCCTCCGTCCCCCTCAATTCTTTACATTGGGGGACGGGGGCTCGACACGTATTTTAAGGCCTTTTTAATATATACTTCAATAAATTATTTTAAATTTTTTCTTCTTCTGAATAAAAATATAATGTTTAAATTTTTATTTAGAAAAAGAAAGTTTTAAAAATAAGTTGTAGAACTATATTTTATAGGAGCCTTAAAATGCGTGTCAAGCAGTGTTAAAAAAACTGTAAAAAAATAAGAGGGGCGGAGGGAGTATAATTTTAGTTTCTATTTGATCACTAACCTATATATATATACTAGCTTAAAACCCGTGCGATGCACGGATTATTATTAATAATTATTATTTTTATTATTTATGTTTTAATATTCTATTAATCTGCATTTGCTAAAAAAAATAAGTAGGCGTGTTAAACTTTTTTAAATAATTAAAAGTATTAAAATAGATTTTAAAATAAATTAATAACTGTTTGCCGGTGATATTTTTGGAAAAAGAGGGGTCTAAGGAAAAATAGAAAAAGTAACATGTTTTAGCTGAAAAGGTAAGTGTCCGTAATTAAAAGTATTTAAATAGGCTTCACAATAAATAAGTAAGGATTTGTCCAGAATATTTTTGGAAAATGAGGGGCTTAGTAAAGAAAAATAAGAAAGAGTAACATGTTTTAGTTGAAAAAGGTAATTGCCCATGATTTTTTTAGAAAAAGAGAAGATTTTGTTAGAAAAGATAATGTATTTTAGCTAAAAAGGTAGTTGGTTATAAAAATGTTATTATTTAATAATAAATTTTTTAGAAAATGAAAAAATAGAAAAAGTAACGTAATTAAAAGTATTAAAATAGATTTTAAAATAAATAAGTAAGGATTTGCCCGTGATATTTTTGGAAAATGAGGGATTTTAGTAAGAAAAAATAGAAAGAGTAACATGTTTTTGTTAAAAAAGATAATCACTCGTGTTTTTTTTAGAAAAAGAGAGGATTTTGTAAGAAAAATAACGTGTTTTCGTTGAATTTTAAAATATAAAAGTAACGATTTGTCTGTCATATTTTTGAAAAAAGAGGGGGTTTAGTAAGAAAAATAGAAAGTAACGTGATATTTTCCATGATATTTTGGAAAAAGAGGGGTTTTAGTAATAAAAATAGAAAGTAACGTGTTTTCGTTGAATTTTAAAATATAAAAGTAACGATTTGTCTGTCATATTTTTGAAAAAAGAGGGGGTTTAGTAAGAAAAATAGAAAATGTGACATGTTTTAGTTGAAAAATATAATTGTCAAATAAAAGTATTAAAATAGATTTTAAAGTAAATGTGTAAGGGTTTTCTCGTGATATATTTGAAAAATGAAGGATTTTAGCAAAGGAAATAGAAAAAGTAACATGTTTTAGCTGAAAAGGAAATTGCCCCTAATTTTTAAAAAAAATGGTAATATAATTTAATTGAAAGAGTAACTGATTATAATAATTAAATAAACAATTAAATAAGGCAAATATCGTATCAAAAAATAGGTACAAAAAAAAACAGATACCAAAACTTTCAATGTTTCGTCTTTGATAATATAGTTTAGATAGAGAGATATATTCATAATATTAGTATTTTATACTACTAAATGGAATAGCCCGTGATATTTTTGAGGTTTTAGTTAAGAGAAATATTAGTTAGAAAATATAAAAAAAATATACGTTTTGGAAAAAAAACTAATCGGTTAGTCATTAATAATTATAATATTATTATTTTATTTTATTAAATAGAACTACTCGTGATATTTTTGGAAAATTAGAGGTTTTATTTAGGAAAAATAGAAAAGTAGAAATTTTAGTTAGAAAATATAAAAAAGAATATACACTTTGGCTAAAAATGGTAATGAGTTATTTATTAGCAATTATAACCTTATTATGTTATTTTATTAAATGAAACTGTCTGTGATATTTTTGGAAAATGAGATGTTTTAGTTGGGAAAAATATAAAAGATATTCTATATACTAATTTTAATATTTTATCTAACGGTTCTCAATGATTTGATCAAAAATATCTAACGGCTATGAATGGAGTGACCAGACTACAAAAAATTTCATGACATTCAATGTTTCGTCTTTAATATAATAGTATAGATTAAAAACACGCTGTTATTATCGGAGGAAAATAGAGAAAACAGGATCGCGAACTAGAATCCGAGGGAGAGGCAATCCATAAATTAGTAGTGCATAAGTAAGTCTTTTACCTACTATTATAATCTCCTAACAATTAATTATATGTAGTTGAACAATCAGCCCCACTATGTTGTAGGTCGGGAGTTTGATTTTATTTACTTAGCTTTGCTTTTACGTGGTATTCAAAGGGAATTTGATAGTATGATTAGGAACGGTACAATTTTGTTTAAATATGTCAAGTTGTGAAACAGGGGCTCTCTTTTATTTAGAGTTATTAATATTGTGTCATATTTAATAACTAATAATTAAGATATTGTTTGTATAAGTTTACCTTACCATGTCTAAACAACAAAACATGCACATAAGGGGCAGGGCTTGATTTTCTCATTTTTAATGATTATTTGTGTTAGTTTTGTTTGATTAATTTATTTATATGTTTGGATTTTATAATTTAATTATTTAAATCTTGACAATTAAATCTATACTATATTATTAAATACGAAACATTAAAAGTTTTGGTCGGTCGGTATTTGGGCCGAACCTATCTATAATTTGGGTTGGGTCAATCTATAACCAATTTATTTATAACCAATTACATTTTCCAGCTAAAATACATTATCTATTTTATATATTTTTCAAACCAAAACAACTTATCTTCTAAAAATAAAATAGGTAATATATATATAAAATGTTAATATTATTACATATTTATAACCGGTTACCTTTTTCAGCTAAAACACATTATTTGTTTTACATTTTTTAACTAAAACAACTCATCTTCTAAACATAACACATGAAAAATAAATATGTAATCGTAATATTGTTATATATAATTATTAATAAATATCCACTTACCCTTTTCAGCTAAACACATAACCTTTTTTTAATTTTTTTCTAACTTAAACAACTAATTTTCTAAAAGTAACACGAGCAACATATATATATATATATATATATATATAAAAGTAATATAATTTTATATTTTCTAATTTAAACAATTAATTTTCTAAAAGTAACACGGGCAACATATATCAATATCAATATTATTATATAATAGACGAAACATTAAAAGTTTGGTTGGTCGGTATGGTACATTGTGATTTTACTTAATTGCCCTTAATTAACTATACACCGTGTTTTTACTTAATTAACCTTACTTATTTATAGAAATATATTATTAAATAATAATATTACATATTTATAACAAATGACCTTTTTCACCTAAAATACATTATTTTTTCTATTTTTTCTAACAAATTCCCCTACTTTTTCAAATATATCTTGGTCAATTAACTTTTTTAACTAAAACATGTTAGTTTTTCTATTTTTACTTAATAAAACACCTCCTTTTCCAAAAATATCACGGACAAACATTTAGATATTTATTTTTAAAACTATTTTACTATTATAATTATTTTAAAAAGTTTACCTATTTTAACATGTTTACTTATTTTTCTTAACAAATGCAATTACAAAAAATATTAAAATATAAATAATCAAATACTTATTTATAACCAATTATCTTTTCAGCTAAAACACATTATATATTTTTTCTAATAAAGTCCATCCTTTTCTAAATATATCACGGGAAATTGCCTGTTTCAATTTACTTTTTCTATTTTTCTCACTAAAGTCCATTCTTTTTCCAAAAATATCACAGGAAACCCTTTATTTATTTATTTTAAAACGTATTTAAATAATTTAAATTATTAAATTTTAAAACATCATTTTCCAAAAATATCACGGGCATTTATCTTTCTAAACTAAATATATGTTACATTTTTTTATCTTTTCTTACTAAAACCCCTCATTTCCAAAAATATAACGGCAAACCCATACTTATTTATTTTAAAATTTGTTTTAATGTTTTTAAATTAATTAAAAGTATTTAGCTATTTTAACATGTCTACTTATTTTTTGCACAATTACAATTAATAAAATATTAAAAAAATAATAATAAAATAACAATTAACAATTCGTGCATCGCACAGGATTTAAGTTAGTACATGTTATACGAGACACTTGTTATTATTTACTAGCTTATAGCTCGTGCGATGCACTGTTATTTAAATTTTATTTATAATTATTATGTTTATCATTATATTTTTATTACGATGCAACACACGATTGTTTTTTTAATATTTATAATTATATTTATTTATGAATATTTTAATATTTAAAAGTTATTAGTTTACATGATTAAATTATTGTTAAAAAAGATTTAGCCAAAAAAAATTATAGTTAAAAATTTGATATTTATTACATTTTACACGCTCAATTTAATATTTGTTTATATTGAGTTATAAAAGTTAGATTTGGCCAATTTTACGGTTCACGTGAAATTCACAAAATAATTTTTAATTTAGTTGTGGTTTAATAATTTTTTTTTCAATTAAAAACTATTCTAAAACTAAAAAGAGTATAAAGTGACGAAATTTAATGTTGAGAATTCTATTCGATTTAGGAAATCTACTTAACTTATATGTAGTTTAGATTATTAGAATAACCTTTATTAACCAAATACAGGTTTTAATGTTAAATCTAACGGTTTTCACCTATCTATTTAAGATTAAACGATTTTTATTATTTTGGTTATAAATAGGTTTTCTTATTTAATTACAACTATTTTTATGTTTTAACTTTTTGGAAAATCCAATCCTAATATAATATCTTTTAACTTATATCATTTTTAGATAAAGATTTCTTTTTATATGATATAATCTTGATCATCTATTTTTAAAAGTATTGGATCTAACGGTTGAGAATGTTTTGGCGGTATTTAGGACCAAACTACCAGGATGACATCATTAATTTTTCTTAATATTTATAATATTTATAATTTTTTTAAATATTTATTGCTAAAATATAATATACTCTTTTTTGTAATATATTAATGATGCGGGAACTTTGAACTTTTGAGAAAATAAATTATCAATTAAAATATATTTTTTTTGTAATAGTTCTTCTTTTAAAGTAGTACACCGTGACGATCAAAATTCTGTATAAAATTCATTTTTTTATATTATATCCCGTAAATATCTATGTTATTATATTAAAGACTAAATAATGAAAGCTTTCTTATAAGTGTGGTCGCTTTGTTTGATCACTCAATCCATAATCGTTGGATCTTTCAAATTAAATTGTTGAGAAACGTTACATATAAAAGTAAAATTATCATGTAGAATGATCTAAAATTTGAATCTACCAACAACATATTAAAATTTACAGGGTTTTTTTTGAAAGAAAATAATTTTTTTTCATTTTTTTTCTTTCAGACATAGGTTATTTGATAATATTTTTTGTAAAGTACGATTTTTCAGAAAAGTACTATAATAATTGATTAACAAACTTTTAAAGTTTCGAATTTATTAATTTACAATGTATATAATTTAAAAAAGTTAGGTCTGTTCTGTAGTTAAGTCTACAATTTCAAAATACGGTTTTTTTTAATATGAATATAGTCCTGCTAACAATGAAATTAGGTCTCTATGAGTGCTTATAAAACAAAATCATCATTTGCGTATAATTTATTATTTAATAATAAATTATATTTGATTAGTTATGATCTATAACTTAATAAAATAGAATAAAAAATATGCACAATTTTATAAAATTTTATCCTCGTATTATTATATTCTTTGTTGATTTGAATTTTTCTTAGATTGATTTTAATTTTTGAACATAGATTTCTAAATTTAAAATAGTTAGAAAAAAGTAATTAAATTGGCGTTAAAATAATGATGACATAATAATCATTATTAGAATTTAAATACTCACCTTACTGATTTGGGCTTTATCTTGTGTTTTAAAAATCAGATTTTGACGATTTTATACCCCACGTGAAGATAATTAAATTATTTTTAATTAAAAGATGGTTTAGCAATTTTTATCTAACTGGAATTGTCCATGGAAGAGAAAAGAAAGTCACGAATTTTTTACATGGAGAATTCTATTCAATATAGAAAACTTATTTATATTTGGTATAAATTATCAAAATACACTTTTTAGAATTTAAATATAATCCTATTATAAATAAAATACACTTTTTTAATATTTGATCAAACAATTTTCATTTATCTAGTTAAGATCTAACAGTCCTTATTAATTTGGTTGTCACGATCAAAATTTTGGATAAATCCCTATTATGCTTATTATATAAAAGATTTTAATATAATAAGGATATCAAGTACATACTGATATAAGTATCTTACTAACTGCTTTTACTTTTAATGTTTCGGTTTTATTTATAGTGTATATAAAATTTTAAAATACATTATTACTTTAAAATTAATGTTATGATTATATAAAATTTTATACTCATATTATTATAGTCTTTATCGAATTGAATTTGTTCTTAATTTATTTTAATACTTTATTGAAAGAAAGATAAAATTTCTATATTTAAAAGAATTAGTGGAAAAATAAATAAATTGGTGCTACAATTATAAAAATATATTTATTAAAATTTAGATACTTACTTTACTAATTGAGTTCTATCATGAGTTTTAGAAATTGAATTTTGACGATTTTACAACCCATGTGAAACTAACGAAATTATCTTTAATTTAATTTAATGATGATTTAATAATTATTATCTAACTTGACCAGTTGACCTACCCATAAACTGAAAAGAAAAGATGGTTAAGTATTATATTCAAAATTATTGTTTATGAATATGAAACCCTCAATATTTTAATAATATTTTGATATTATCCTTTTATGTTTGTTATATGTAAAATAATATAATTATAATTTGGATTAATCAAATTGTTATGTTTATTCAGAAAAAAAATGTTTAAATTTATCCATGTACATGAGTTCTCCTAAGTCTCTTATAAAGCAAGGTCCACATATATCATTGTTATATGATATACATGAGCATTATATTGATAATTTTTAATATTGTAATCGATATGAATTGTTATCTGATATTTGATTTAACAATTATTATCTAACTCGAACTATACATAAATTAAAGAGAAAAGATATTTAAGAATTTTTACATAGAAAAATTTTAAATTATCTATTTAAATATAATTATATTATTAATCAGATAAACTTTTTAATATTAGATCTAACAATTCTCATCGATCTATTTAAGATCTAACTTTAATAATTAACTAGCTTATATCCCGTGCGATGCACGGTCTTCTTTAATATTTTCTTATTTTTTATTTAGATTTTAGTTATTATATATAATTTGATAAAATTTTAATATATATATATATATATATTGGATTTATAAATCTAACATTATAATATTTAAATTTAATATATTATTGACGTAATCAATAGTAGTATTTTAAAATAACATATCTAATGATTCGTATTTTTTTACTCTTAAAATTTTAAAAAGGGACTCAAGTGCAAATATCAAAATATGTGCTTGTTCAATATACCGAGTTTATTTGAATATACTATTACTTTTATTTTAATTAATTATATCGTTTAAATTGAATGTTAAAAAAATTATAATAAACATAATTTCATAAGTTTAATATAATAATATTACCAATATATCTATCTTTTGCCCGTGTTATTTTTAATTTGAACATGAGTTGTTTCAGTTAAAAAATATAAACAGGTAATATCCTTAAAAAGACAATTAGTTACTTATTAACAATTATATAAAATTATATTAATTTTTTTATATATACGTCTGCATTACTTTTAGAAAATTAGTTGTTTAAGTTAGAAAATATAAAAGAGGTAATTTGTTTTAGCTGAAAAGAATAACTTGTTATTTATTAATATTTATATAAAACAATATTACCATTGTATATTTATTTTGCATGTATTATATTTAGAAGATAAGTTGTTTTAGTAGAAAATATAAAACACATAATGTGTTTTAGCTGTCGGTTATAAATATATAATAATAATACCATTTTATATATATTGTCCGTCTTATTTTTAGAAAATGATTTGTTTTAGTTAAATAGATATATGAAATAGGTAATATAATTTAGCTGAAAAAGGTAATTGGTTATCAATAACTTGGTTTCCATATATGTGTCCTATTTATAAGATGAGTTGTTTTAGGTAAAAAATATAAAAATAATTTGTTTTAGCTGAAAAAGGTAATAAGTTATAAATATATAATAATAATACCATATTATATATATGTTGCCCGTTTTATTTTTAGAAGATGAGTTGGTTTGGTTTAAAAAATAAATATAAAATAGGTAATGTAGTGAAAAAAGGTAATTGGTTATTAATAAATGGATTATAGATAGGCCCGTGAATCGGCCCAAATACCGACCGACCGACCGACCGACCAAAACTTTTAATGTTTCGTCTTTAATAATATAGTATAGATTTGGTCGTATAGTGGTCGTACACGGACCAGATCGATTTTAATTTTTTCTTAAATTGATTTTAATATTTTATTGAAATAAACATAGAATTTATAAATTTAAAAGAATTAGGGAAAAAAATTAAATTGGTGCTACAATAATAAAAAAATTATTAAAATTTAGATAATTACTTTACTGTTTGGGCTCTATCTTGAGTTTTAGACAACATATTTTAACAATTTTACAGCCCACGCGAAGCTAACAAAATTATCTTTAATTTAATGATGGTTTAATAATTATTATCTAACTGAAACTATCCATAAACTAAAGAGAAAAGATAATTACGATTTTTTATATAAAGATTTCTATTCAATATAGAAAACCTATTTATAATTGGTTTAAATTAAAAAAAATTATTAAAATTTAGATAATCACTTTACTGTTTGGGCTCTATCTTGAGTTTTAAACAACAGATTTTAACAATTTTACAGCCCACGCGAAGCTAACAAAATTATCTTTAATTTAATGATGGTTTAATAATTATTATCTAACTGAAACTATCCATAAACTAAAGAGAAAAGATAATTACGATTTTTTACATAAAGATTTCTATTCAATATAGAAAACCTATTTATAATTGGTTTAAATTAAAAAAAAAATTTATTAAAATTTAGATAATCACTTTACTGTTTGGGCTCTATCTTGAGTTTTAAACAACAGATTTTAACAATTTTACAGCCCACGCGAAGCTAACAAAATTATCTTTAATTTAATGATGGTTTAATAATTATTATCTAACTGGAACTATCCATAAACTAAAGAGAAAAGATAATTACGATTTTTTACATAAAGATTTCTATTCAATATAGAAAACATATTTATAATTGGTCTATTATCAAAATACACCTTTTAATATTATATCTTACGGTCATCATCTATTTGAATATTTATAGTTTTATAATCCAATGGATCATATACTTTTGGTAGTACAGTGACCGACCAAAGTTTTGGATAAGATCTCCCTTACGCTTATTACATATAAGGAATTAATTAGTGCTATATTAAAGTTATTATTTTAAGTTATGAAGTGTATGTAAAAGATGTGAATTACGCTATGGTTTTCATAAAAATATAATAGTGTGTTTTGACCGTTTATGTTTCATCCCATCGGCTCCTTTCTTATTTAATTTTATTAGTTAATTATTATTGATAATATATATTAAAAATGTATTAAACAATAATATATTTGTTGGGCTGATCCGTTTTTAAAAAAACCAAACCAGGTAGTGCATGACGTTATTTATGTTAATGTTTTAAGTTGATGAGATGCACGGTCAGTATTAGTAGAGTAAAAGATTACTAGTTTACTAAGCCGCGATTCGCAGCGGCTTTATAATAATATCTTTAAATTTTCTCAAAAAATATTCTACAAAATACGTTTTTAAATAAAATAATATTTCTAATATAAAATTATGTTTTGTTTTGAATTATATATATACATATATATATATAATATATATAAAGTTATAGATCGTTTAATCAAAAACTAAAATTATACCTTAAGAGCTATTAAAATATTCATTACCTCCAAATCTATTCTCAGTAAGAAAAAAATCAAAAAATATGAACAAACATCTTTTTTGTTGCTGGGAGAATTTTTTTATTAATAATGATCTCTTTTTGTCAAAACAAATAACAACAAAAACAACAACAACCTCTTCCTTAAAAAAAAAAATATATAGACATTTTCTCAATATTTCTTATTCTTGTATGACTTTTGTTATAGATGCACCGACTTATTAAATTTTGTTAAAAATGCACACACTAAATAAATTTTTCAGTCGAATAAATCTTAACATGATATTTTCGAAATACATACACTATAAATTTATTAATATACAATTTTTATCTTTGAATTTTCGTGTATGAATTAGAGAAAATATTTTACTAAAAGATATAATCTTTTCTCATAAAAATTAGAGCAATAACTATCTAAACGTTAAAAAATAATGATAAAATTTGTTTTCGAAGACATGATGAATTCTCCACTTTCGAGTTATCTTGAGTTACCTTGTATACAGGTGTATCAACTTTTAACTATAAATTCAAAACTAATAATGTACACACATAAACATATAAATCAATTCACAACTGAATGTACATGAAAATTACCTTGCTCGGCCTATTATTTTAATTGATTAACTGATGAATCCCCCTCCTTATTAATCCATGTCTTAACTCAATCAACACTAATAGCAAATAACTTGTCTTGTCAAAGATTTTAATATGATCCTGCATTAGGATACAAACAAACGTAATAAGATAAATAACATAAAGGAAAAAGTCTCATACTCATGTACTCATATACACACTTTTAACGTGAACAAACAAAAAAGTAAAGAAGAACAATGTTGACAACAAAAATTGCAGTAGACAATTAACAGAGTTTAGATGTATATTTATACTATTAATTAGCTGCTTGTACAGAAGTATTAAAGGTAATTAATTATTTACCAAATAATTACTTAATTTCTTATACAAAACTGTTAGGAATATGTTGTTCTTGATGATAAACATAAAACACTTAGTAGAATTTGTGTAAAGTCACTTTGTAGCTGTCAACGAAATGGCATGCTTTGCAGCATTCCGTTGACAGGAAGCTCATCAACGAAATGAGTGTTGTAGCAATTGCATTGTACAATACTTCTCAAATGATAGGCATTCTGTTATAAGATAGGTTTTCTAAGTCATGTTGACTAAGTACTAGATAGACAAAATAAGTTGGTTAATTGTAAATATATTAGGCCTTGTAATTTTGCCTAAGTGAAGACATGTCAACGGTATGAAGATTACTCTGTCAACGGTATGGAGTTTACTCATCAACGAAACGAGGGAAACACCATCAACGGAATGAAGAATAAAGCTATCAACGAAACACATCTCCCTGCTATCAACGAATCATTATTGCTTTTCTGAATAGTTGACAAAGTGATAGTGACAGTTTACTGAACAGATCTAAAGGTGATGTGGAAGTGTACTTTGCATTGGAAACCATTAAAATGGACATGGGGAATAAGGAAACATCCCAGTTTCCAATTGGGTCTTGGGAGTGATCATAATAAGCATGAAGACAAAAACAAGGATCTCCAAGGACCACTGGACAAAGGGATAAAAAGCAAACTATTGGCGGTTACTCATTGTACTTTTAGTGTAGCCAAAAATAGGGTTGTAAACTTGGGGATATATAACCAAGTGTAGCAGTTACTTTAATTATAGAGAAGAAAAACAAATAGTTTGTATTAGCTATCTTTGAGAGCATTCTTCTCTACAACCTTGTAACTGAGCAGCTGTGTACTTTTGTATCACAGATTATTTCCGCAATAAAAATCACTTCAGTTGGATCATCAAACAATCCAACTGAAATTATTTATGTGCTTGTGATTTTTACTTTAAGTTCAGTTTTTATTTGTAAGTTGTTTTAAGTTTAAAGAAATATCAAGAATTGTATTCAACCCCCCCCCCCCTTCTACAATTCTGTTAGATCATTTGGGATTAACAAAAACCGATCTAATTTCTTAACTTTTATTTACCACTATATTCTTGTATTTTCTATTATATTACATTAAAAAAGAAAGTTTAGGAGAGCAAAATGTTAAGATGATAATTTCATTTGAAAATAAATATTATGAGAATATCTATATAATAATAAAGGGAAGTTCAAAATAATGTAAAGTAATACACTTTTTTTTAATTTAGATATTTGAAGGCAAGAATATTATAATTGAATATTTAGTTTCCTCCATTTGTAATATTTAGTTTCCTCTATTAATAAAGATCTATTGTATATTTACTTTCTCCATTATTAGAGATTTTAAATGCAAGAATATTATATTTACTTTCCTCTATTAGTAGATATTTTAAATGCAAGAATATTGAAATTGTATATTTAGTTTTCTCCATTATTAAATATTTAAAAGGTAATTGAATTTTTTTCTAGTTTTTTGTATTAATTACTTAATTTCTTATGCAAGACCGATCAAATTTATTAACTTCTTATTTATCAAAACGTTCCTGTATTTTCTATTATATTACATAAAAAGGAAAGTTTAGGAGAGTAGTATGTTAAGATGGTAATTTAATTAAAAAAATATTATGAGAATATTTAGATAATAATAGAGGAAAGTTCAAAATAATGTAAGGTAATACACTGTTTTGGTAATTTAGATATTTTGAAGGCAAAAATATTATAATTGAATATTTAGTTTCTTCCATTAGTGATATTTAGTTTCCTCATTAGTAAAGATCTATTGTATATTTACTTTCTCAATTAGTAGGGATTTTAAATGCAAAAATATTATATGTTTTCTCTATTAGTAAGCATTTAAAAGGTAATTGAGATTTTTTCGAATTTTTAATATTATTAATTCAAAAAATTGAGAAAATTAGAAAAATAGAATGAAGCGATCTGAGAGCGCCACCTCATCGCCCCAGTCTTCTCCTTTATATAATAGTATTGATATTGATTGATTTTAAAAGATTGTTTTAAGTTGAACGAGTTATTTGATTATTTTGCAGAAATGTCAAATTAGTATATTAAAAGATCGGCATGGTCCGTAATTATTTTGTTTAACTAGCATGTATGTATATAAATCGGAAAAGAACAAATGATTAATAATAAATTATAATTCTGTGGTTAGATCGCGGGACGTGTGTTTAGGGGAGTGTTGCGAATTTCGTTAGTGTTTGAGGTTATGATTATTTCTCAAGGTACGGATTCTCTTCTCTTTTATTCAGCGCTACTCTTCTTAATAATATTTAAGTTAAATTCGTTTTAACCTCAAATCAGTTTGACTTTGAAAAATATTTTTAAATCTGTTTTAAATTATCTAAATATCTGATTCTGCGGTTTTCTGATATTACGTATATTTTGTATTTGTTGGAAATATTGAAAATATTTGTTTATGTGATTTTAAAAAATTTACGAAATATTATAGCTGGACCATTAGTGATATAGGGTATAACGAGTTAATCAGCTGTAGGAGTACTACAGTCATGTCATTGCGGCACCAGTGACATGACACTTCCATGACAGTGTGATTTGTCACGGCGTATCCTTCTGATAGCTCTCAGGAGACGAGCTTTTACGCATTTTGATATTTGTTTTAGGATACGTGGGTACACCCAGAGTTTGAGATTTGTTGCACACATTACGTACCCTGTGATGTGTGTATTTGTATCACCGTACTGGGCGGTTGGCTCATGTCGTATTCTTTTTTTGGCAGGTGCTTAGGGGATCTGAGAATGTGTGATGGAGAGCCACCCTATTTCATTGATTAGGATATTCGGATTGCTATTATTACTTAGACTTAAATATTCATCCAGAGATTTCGATTTTTTGTATTTATCGACTTGAACTGTTTTGGAGGATAAATATTATTTCGGAGATTATTAGACTTATTTAATCATTATTTAGAAATTATTTAATGCTCTGTTTATATGTTTGTGATTTAATAAGTAGCCCATCATTCATTTAATTATAGATGGGGATGTTACCCCTGCACGCCAAACCAGTCCTCACATACTTGGAACTATAGCATCTCATCTATTTATTCTATCTTCATATTTTTTATCTCCTCTTCCCACATTTTATTGACTACTGCAATATTAATTCTAAATTTTATTAAACATTTGTAAGCTTGGTTCATTTTTAAGTATGAACTCGTGGACCGTGGCCTACCTAATCATCTTTTATATCTTAAAAGTAGAGCCGACAATTTGATACACGACACGTGAACACGGTACGAACACGACATAGATAATTAGTGTTTGGGTGCAAAAATTTGGTACACAAACACGAAAGTACACGAACACGAAAAAACACGAATATAATTAGTGTCAGGTTTGGGTTTTCATAATAGGTACACGACACGAAACGAAAGTACACGAATTAATGAAGTAAATAAATAATTTTAAAAAATATATATTATTTATAGTATTGCATATTTAGAAAATATATAAGGAATTACATATGAACAATAAATAAAACTTTCATGACTAATTAGCAGTAAGTTATACATTTATATATAAGAAGTATACATTTATATATATATAAGTTATATTTACAAATTTTTGTAAAATTGTATGTATTACATATTGAATACACATTTCATAAAAATTTACATAATTAAAATAGTTTTATAATATATAAATTTTAATTTAATTAAATTTATATTTTTGTTTAATGTACACGAATATGAAACGTAAAGTACACGACACGTTTTGAATTGGATATGTGTTTCAAATTTAGTACACGAATCCAAAACGGGTCGGATATGAATTTTACATTAAGTACACGAAAACACGAAAGTACACGACACGGTCTAATTGCCGGGTCTACTTAAAAAGACAACAAGGAACAAAATGATACATTGTTTTATCCTAACCCTACCTTGTCCTACATTACAAAATATATTAAGATAATACTAGATTAACCCTATCCATTCTAAAATAACCAAAATGCCATCCCTATTACACGACCTAATATCCGTCTAATTTGCACAGGTTCATCGGATCCACATCATTGTGGTCCTTTGATTACAAGGAGGGACACCGAGGAGAAAGTGGGTCAACATTTGATATTTGGTAGGTGTATCGGCTTTAATGAATTGTGATTATATGATATTTGTTTGTTTTTTGTTGTTGGTATGTTCTGATGCACAATTTTCGTACCTTCTGTTTAACTTGGAGCACTCGGACCGCATTTTTTGGAATGGAGTTGCTGTTCACAAAATAAAAGCCTATCTGGTTTGGCACAAGCACAGCCAGGGACGGACCTGGGGGTCCGGGGGTCCCTGGCCCCTCCTGGATTTTTTTTTTTTTTTAAAAAAAAAAAAAAATTATAAATAATATTTATATATATTACTATTTACTGCCTGTTTTTTGCTTAGTATCCTGACTTTGATGCTTAGTATTTAGTAGAATTTAGTCTTTTGTCGCACCAAATAGAACATTATATGTAATATGAATTAGGTATCAAATTCATATTTCAGTGAATTTTTCCTTTTTAAAAATTTTAGTTAAATATATGGACCCTCCTGTAAAAATGCTCTAGGTCCGTCACTGAGCACATCCCAATGCTCATCATGAATGGATTCTCTGCTGAGATAGGTTACCAACCCTTAACAGGCTGGCCTCATTTGGCATTTCTTTATCTCAACAGTATGGTCTTTGTATTGGAGGGGTTGAGAGATCTTCTCATTTGTTCGTCTCTTGCCCTTACAACTCGTTTGTGCTTCAGAAACTTGCATCTGCTCTTAATGTTCATTTACAAGCAAGCACTTGGTTGGACCTGCTCACTTCTTGGGGCTCTTTGGCTAATCTAGTTTGTAGATCTATTTGCCTTCTTGCTGCTCAGGTGTTCTGCTACCATCTATGGTGGGAAAGAAATGGCCGTATGCATGGGAAAGGCTGCTTCAACCCGCACAAGTTATTTGGGCATCCTTTTAGATATTCGAGTTAAACTTAGTTCTACTAGCTGGTTTACTTCTTTATATTGTATAGATGACTATAGATTTTGGCTAACTACTTATGTTTAGTGCTAGGTTGTTAGGGTTCCCATCTTTTATTTTCTTTTTATCTTAAATTTTCGTTTTTGGTAGATTGATTTTAGATAGTACTCTCTAAGGCCCCTGTCTGAGAGCAATGCAAAATTTTAATCGAGGAGATTCATATGAATGTATGCGGATCCATCTCATTAATTTTGATGTCAAACAATTGCAAACAGACATGTGTCCTTTTGGATATTTTCTTGAAACTTTTATTCGGTTACCTACCTTTTTTTTTTTTGTTAAAAAATATAACTGAACTTATAGTTTAGGCAATTACAGATGTACTAATGTAAGGCTGTCATTTCACCATTAGACTATCTATTTTAGCTGTCACAAACTACTTCTAACTTCTGCATGCCTTGGTCAGTAATAAAAAGCTTCTGAAGACCACTTATTTCACCAGCCTTTTTAATCATTCTTTTTATTTTTGTTCTCTATGCTTCTAATACATGTTATTAGTTTATGTTTCTAAAAAATACATAAATTAACAACTGTATCTTAGAAAAATATAGTTGAGAAATTATATTTTATTTTCCAGAAGTCCTGATTCAACTGGTTTCTCTCTTTCTTGCATTATTGGTTTTTAAGATTGTATTGCAACATTTGGTTTTTCCCTATATTAAACGGTTTTTGATAACTCATTTATGCGTTTAGTCATAACCAGTCTACATTAATTAGATCATTCTCATTGTCAACCTGCAGATTGCTTTAGTTTCCTGCAATCGCATGTTATTACATCGTAGGCCATGAACCACCAAATTAAGGACCATTGTCTGACCTCTACAGTTGTAAGCAATGTCATATGGTAAACATAATTTACAGAGTGCGTAAATGTGTTGTTGTAATCGCAAATTTTGAAACAACAACCTATGTAACTATTAGCTATTTAAAACACGAGTATGCGGTCACAACGAATTAAACTTACTCGGTTACTCCTCATATATTTGTTTGAGCTGAGAATAGGTGCCATTATATTCAGATATTGGTAAATTAAATAAACATTTTGATTTGGTTGCACTTCTCATAACAATGGTCAGCATCAACATTAGGTGGTCTTAAAAAATTCCCAGTACTATGCCTTAGGCTTAAAATTAGTGGTCTTGGAAGAAAACTATACAGGCCGTATCTAATGAGCGTTCGCGACCTACCCCAGTAACGGCATGGTGGAAGAATGTAAGATGTTGAAGTGTCTGCACAACAAGTCTCAACGGAAATTGCAGGGGTATATATATCCCGCGGTTTATGTTTTAAACAAGTTTCCTTTGTCTCTTACTTAATCTGCGGAAGCTCACAAGGAGTGGACACATCGGCAGCTAAGCCTCGTAGAGGTATTAAGTATAGTATTAAAGTTCTTTGGACGTCAACCCACCAGTTTCTGCTTCAATCTTTCTCATTTAAATTTTCCTTATGAGTTTTTTAATGTTTTTTCCGTTTTTGGTGGAGGGATTCTCCAGTCGGCATTGTGCAGGCATTAGCTCTTTGAAGGTCATGGAGGTGCTATTGAGAGGAGGGAGGAATTTCAAATAGTAAACAGTGTTGGACTCTTTCTTGGCTCATATTCAAAACTTACTTAGCCGCATCATCGGATCGGATGCTTGAGAGAGTTCAAACTTCAAACAGACATAACCACCATGCTTTTTCCTTTAACATTTTTTTGAAAACAAATCTTCATCAACGAGTGCCTATAAATCATAAACCAACTCTATTTACACTAAACTTATAATATTGTAATCGACTTTAGAATTTTAATCCAGTAATAAAGCAATAAAGAGGGCCCTTCCTTCGACATGCATTCCGTCCATTATAACGTTACAAGTATGGGCTTAATTGCCGCACTCAATTTTTACATATGATGTCGACCGTACTGTTTTCGAATCAAGGCCCAAACTATCACGAAATACAAATGTATAAAAATTGTCGAGCGTCCTGTAAATAAAGTAGTACTATAACTCTAAGAATGTCTTACTTTACAAATCTAAGAATATCTAAAGTGAATCAGCAAAATATGATTGTTATACGATTAATATTAGAGCAGTTAGAGGCACATGATACAAAAAATTGTTTTTAAAGGACAGTGTACTTGGGAAATATTTTGGAAATTAATTTGGTCCATAGCATTTTTCTTAATATTATTCACATTAAATACTACTCCCTCAGTTCCATTCATTTCTATACACTTTTCATTTTTATTTTGGGATTTCCCTCTCATTTCTATACATTCCAAAAATAGTACTTTCTCCGTCCCAGTGAGTTCTATACACTGGGACTGGGCACGGAGACCAAGAAAATATTACTTGATTTCTTTGTTTTTTAATACTTTATATTTTTACTTTTATGTCTTTAAATATTTTTTTAATTTAAAATGCAAGTGTTGAAATCATTGTATTTAATAATTATTTTTTCAAATTTAATTTAGCAAACTCTTAACTAACTAATAAGTAAATTTATCTAAACACTCGTATAACTTATAAAAAAATCATCAACTTATCACTTATATGACACTTTTACTCATTTTAAGCTATAAATCAACTTTTTTGTGATACCACAAACACGCACTAACATTCAACTTATGAACATATAAGTTATAAGTTGATTTATAAGTTGAGTTGTCAAACACCCTTCATAAGCTATTACGGGTTTATTAGTTATAAGTTAGCTTATTATACTATAGACAAACATGCCCTTAATATTGTTCACATTAAATACTAGTTTAATTAATTTAACAAGTACATTAAAGACATACCTAAAATTTTAAAATAATAGTAATTTGTTTGATAGTATATTTTTTAATTTAAAATATTCCATCCATTTTTCGAATCATAACCGTAAGAGCATCCGCACCCATTTCTGGCATTCAATATGTTAATTCGTCAATTTGCTTGATGGAATTTATTACTATGCAAATAAAATTAACTATTTTGTTATTTTTTATACATCAGTACAAATCAAAGTACTTAATCCGTCTAACGAATCAATGAATTGATGGAGTTTTATCAATACAACAATGTTTTTTGGTCCATCAATCAAATTGATGGTCATCAATCCATCAATTACTCCATCAATTTTTGATGGAGTAACTAACGGATTGACGGAGTTCAATTTTATTGACAGACTAAAAAAACACTGCTGCATAACTAAACTCCGTCAATTTGTCAATCTGTCTAACGAATCAACTATTTTTTTCATTGGTGCATATGCTCTAAGGATCCGGACCAAATTGGTGATATATATCTCAGTAGATTTGTTAGCATATGTTTTCTGAGACTACTATATATGAGGGTGATTTTTTCATCGTCCCCACTTTCTTTAGGACAGTGTAGCTCGTTGTTACCTGGACAATTTGTATCATTTACCACGCATTTTCAGATTTTTCATGTATTTTAAATGAATAAACGACAACAACGTAGTGCTGGTTGAGTTAACACTTGAAGTTTTCCGTTGGGCACTTTCTATGTCGTCGTCTAAATAGGAAAGTGAAACGGATCACATTGATTAGAGACTAGTCGAAAAGTTATAAAGTAAATAAATAATTAATAGTAATAAAGTTGAATAAATTTTAATATTTTAATGATATTTAATACATTAATTTTATATCAGAATTATCGTCCAAGGATATTTCATAACGAGTTGTCAAATTTTAAAAATCAAATATAAGAAGTTATTACTATTTTTACAGTCGACTTTCCTAAATTGTTTTGACACAAACAATTAAAATTGATTAAAGAAGTAAAATTTATTGATGTCTTTTTTTGATTAAAACTTATCGATGTCTATCAAATTATTCTTGCCCCCTACTCCAAAGATGTCCCAGTTTTAGGATAACGTGGAAAAAAATGTACGTGCTATGTTCTTGTAATGAAACAACACCTCCGTTGTTTTTTAAGTACAGTTGATAACCTTCAGTGTTCTTAAAATACAAATATTAGAATAATTACTCTCACCGATTGTTAGCTACTGAAATGCAAAGACTTCTTAAGATCATGACGCCATTTGTTTTAGTTTAAAATAGATTACTTATGTCTAAAAGTAGTTCATAACAACTTTAATTCAAAAGTAAACATTTTTACTTATAGTTTGTACGTATGGACTACTAAGTAATTTATTTTTCAAAATTTAAAATTTTAATTTTGTAAAATTTGAATTAGTGATAGTCAATCAGTTAATTAGTTGACCTCTAAAACGATTAAAATATATAGTTAGATCAAAAGTGTAAAATTCTAAAATGCAGAAAAATGATTAAATGCAAATTAAAAAAATATGTATTGAAACTTAAAATATCATAAAAATATAATTTAAGCTAAAGATCCGTGCAGGTTTTTATGCTAATATACTAATTATAGACTTAGAGCATCTCCAACCACGTTATGTATAACAATTAGCTAAAATAATACTCCCTCCGTCCCATTCATTTCTATACACTTTCCATTTTGGGATGTCCCATTAATTTCTATACATTCCAAAAATAGTAACTTTTAATAATATAAAACACTATTACACCCACTACTTTCTCCACTATCTCTATTCTATAACAATATAAATCACTATTACACCCACTACTTCCTCCACTATCTCAAATCTATTATTAAATATTGATAGGTCCCACCACTTTACACACTTTTCATCTAATTTTACTCATTTTTTATACATTTTCTTGGTCTCCGTGTCCAAACCAAACGTATAGAATTGATCGGGACGGAGGGAGTATAAAATAATACTTAGCTATATTATAGATGATGAAAAAGTGTTTCATCTCCAACGTTGTTAGCTATAATGCTTAGCTATGTTTTTAAAAACAATATTTTATTGTTATAGACAAGCAATAAAAGATTATAAAATTGAAAGTAGATGAAGTGTGCCATTTTATATACATAAAAATTTGGCGGGAGATGACGTGGATGTTTTAGCTAATGAATTGAAAATCAACAAATATAGAAGACCAATTCAGGATAGTTAAAAATATAGCTAACAGGAATGCCCCCTTGGAGTGGTATATTTTTTTAGAGGATATGTATAATTGATAGTATTTAAGTGCCACATAGACTTTTTAGCTAATGGGTGACTATGGTCGGAGATGCTCTTATAGTATAAGAATGGCAGGTTTTTATTCTAATATACCAATTATAGTATAAAAATGGCAGTGGCATTGCTGGGTGATCTAGTAAAATAGTAAATCAAAGTAATTTGTAGTTCAAGGGTCAAGACTACTAATACAGACTCCAATCACAAAATGAGCAACATGGACAATAACAAACAGAACAACAAAACGAACATGCGCCAGTAAATGCAAATCACCAAAATGGCTATGACTGCAGCAGCAACAATGACACCCTTAACGGTCACACCATAGCCATCAACATCAGCTGCCCCATCCACATCTTCGGACAATGCAGTGTACAAATCCTATCAAAAGTATAAGAAAAAAATACATTCTAAATCAGCGCATTGCAAGACCTGCTTTTTTACAAGACAATACATCTAACTTTTCAACACCTTTCTCAGAAGCATCCACATTTATATACCCAAACATTATGAAGTTCTTTCTACTAATAATGTCACATTTAAGGGTAAGAAACTTATTTTGGAAAAGATGTACATAGGTAACTGTTGAGTACATATCTTACTCATACTCGTCCTGATATTTATTTTTCTAGTAAGTTTTGTGAGTCAATTGATGCACTGTCCAAAGGAGAAACATCACTCTAATCAGGGTATTGAGGTATACACGGATGCAAAACAGCAAAACATAATGTCTCCTGGAAAAGGTTGTCTATTCTTTGGGAGACAATCTATGAAGATGATCAGAGTCGATGATCGGAACCGGAACCAGAAAACAAACAGAATCGACCGGAGAACTAACAGAATCAACCGGAAACAAATATCATAATGAATGCGGAAATGGATCTGAAACTACAAAACAGCTCTAACTAACAGAAAATGAGCTGTACATTTCAGGTGTCACAAAAGTATGTTAAGTAAAGGGTAAGATTTTATCCCCAATAATAGAGTTCATAGAAATCAGTGTAGTGTCTGAGCTAATACCTTAGTAGGATTATTATTTCAATTAAACTTTAATCAAAATTATTTATGTTTATTATGTTAAAGCAATTTACAGGCTACTGACAAAAATCCATCCAACTAAAGTAAATATGGTTAAGAACTTGGCAAAAAAAATTATGCAAAAGATCACATATAAAAAAAAATAGTAAATAAAGTCTGATACTTTCAGTGCGACACTAATCTATAAAAACAAAGAAAAGAATGCAAAAAATTATCAACAACGGGAACACAGATGGAAAAACGAAACATGTGATAAGTAGACGACGTATTTTACAAACAATCAAAGTAATACTTCAAACTTGAAAAGGAAGCAATCTGATGGGGGAAAAGTCAAGCTTAAAAGCAGACAATTTGCAGGGCAAAGAGTAACTGACTGAACCTAAATATCACTCCGAAGAAGGGAGATTTATCACATCCTCTTATAAACTACAGTTAAACCTCGATAAAATAATACCCGATAAAGTAATAACCTCGCTAAAATAATATATTTCTCCCGTACCGACTTGGGCCAGTAGGATAAAGTAATATATTCGCTAAAATCATAAGATAATAATTTTTGGAAAAATCCTTAAGGGCCCAATGAAAATATAAAGTAATATTTACTGATATATATATATATATATATATATATATATATATATATATATATATATATATATATATATGAATTTATATTCATATATTCCAGTTTCCACCAAATTCAAAATAAATTGTGTTCATAATTTTTGTGGAGTATATACAAATTATATCTCATTATACACATTATTCGTAATATAGAAAATAATCGTTTGTACGATATATCTTGATACTTCCTTACCTAACATTAGATGACGAATCGTGATATTAACTCTTATCAATTTCTAATCAATCATTAATTTTGATTAATTTTTACTTTATTAGTGATTTTATAAGAATTATTACGAATGTGATGGATTTAAAATATGTTTATATTTTACCCTTTTTTGATTATAATTTGTTTATATACTATAAATTTATTATTGCAATACAAATATACTTGAATTCACACTAAAAATCTCTACTACCTTTAAAATTTACAAAAAATATGCACATAATTTTCTTTAAAATAATAAAATATTACTATATCGATAAAGTAATATTTTATTATTATATCGATAAAATAATAAATTCGATAAAGTAATATTTTTCTCCGGTCCCAAGTGTATTACTTTAAAGAGGTTTAACTGTATGCAAATCATTTGACAAAAAATTATATTGTTAAGACTTATATTCAATGTTAACGTCAAATGACAACCTACCAGCATAACATATTGGGTGGCAGCCATCAGGGGTATAACCAAGTAAAACTCAGTAGACTAAAATAATTACCAGTGGCAGAAAGTAACATATATATAACCAAGTAAACTCAGTGGACTAAAATAATCTAAATTCTGAGTAGTGTCAGTCGGATTGACAGATGAAGAAGCTGGTACATTTGAGGATGTAGAAGATTGAGCTGTGAGAATTGCAGGTCCATCAACTTGTGCTGCAAACCTCTTGGTCTTAGTGAACTTAAAGTCAGATGGGCAGCCATGGATCCTGTAACACTTATCCACTAGATGGGAAGCCATGGATCCTGTAACACTTATCCACTGCATGTCCAGGATTTTTACAGTAATTGCAATGCAACTGCACCTTCTTATTATCTTGATCTAACTTATGCTTAATAGACTGTACTACATGTTCTGTAACAGGTGGAGATGTTACAGGCGGAGTGGTGCTAGAAGAAGCCATGAAGTAAACGGACTAAATCGTATATGATATTGCAGAGAGATCAAAACGAGAGAGATAATCAAAGACGATAAAAGTAATCGAAACGAGAGATATAACTGAATTGATCAAGAAACAGGTATGATTGTTTGAGAGAATTCACAAAATCAAATCGGAACAATCAACACAGGAGATGAAAACATAAGTCTATATATGAACAAAATACCATCGATAAACACCGTACTTTACTGAACAACAAGAATATTCAGAAAATGATGATGTTTATGAAGATTCAGTCTTATCTGAGGATGAAAGGAGATTATACGAAGACGATCGGAGACGATCTATGAAGACTATCGGAGACGATCTATGAAGACGATCGGAGTCGATGATCGGAACAGGAACCAGAAAACACACAGAATCGACCGGAGAACTAACAGAATCGACCGAAACAAAAATCATAATGAATGCGGAAATGGATCTAAAACTACAAAACAGCTCTAACTAACAGAAAATGAGCTGTCACTATCCAGATGGTTACTAACAAACTATTTGTTCTATGTACAGATTATAATTTACTAATCAGTAAAAATAACTTTGACTTCAGTGTCGTCAACCATCATGTAATGTGTCAAACAGTTATATGTTAGTTGTGAGTTTTCAAGCTTATCATGACAATACAGTTAGGGGAGAGTATACATACTTCAAGCAATTGTTTCATTCTCTCAAACAATTGTTCCACTCTCTCAAGCAATTGTTCCACTCCTGGCTCAAGCACAGCTTCCAATCTGCGACATATATTTTAATACACACACTCAAAATCAATTGACTATAAATAATAACAATCTAATAAATTTCACTATAACAGATACGAAGCTATTAACTTACGAATCAGTAGAACCAGCAGTTGAGTTCGGAGAGACACTTTTGGAATTTCTGGAGAGAGAGCATTGGTTTAATTTCTATAAACAACAGCAAGCAAACATATGATTAAGAGAAACCTAGGTTAAAACAAATACAATCAAAATCAATTGACTCTAAATAATAAACAATTTAATAATTTCAGTACACATGCTAAATCGGCAATTAGATAATACACACACTCAAAATCAATTGACAATAAATAATAACAATCTAATAAATTTCACTATAAGCAGATACGAAGCTATCAACTTACGAATCAGTAGAACCAGAAGTTGATTTCGGAGAGAGATGAACACTTTTGGAATTGAGAGAGAGAGAGAGCGCATTGGTTTAATTTCTATAAACAACAGCAAGCAAACATATAATTAACAGGAACCTAGGTTAAAACAAATACAATCAAAATCAATTGACTCTAAATAATAAACAATTTAATAATTTCAGTACACATGCTAAATCGGTAATTAGATACGAAAGTTAATGAACTTACGATTCAGCAGAATCAGCCATTGATTTCGGATAGCGCTTTGAACTTGTGGAGAGAGAGTATTTGTTTGATTAAGAGAATAAAATGTGTGAGCTGAGCGGGAGTTGAATGTATGTTTCAATTTATGTTTGAGGTTATATAGTACTCCTATGTTGTAAGTTTATTACAACACAAACGGGCCTTTTGCAGATAATGGGCCAGATCTTATGTATTTCAAATTTTTCAATGTAGTATATAGGTTCGCTTTCGGAGTCGATACTAAAACTAAAATATCATTTTTGTATGTGCAGTGAATTGACAGTGAACATTTATGTGCTCTCAAGTCTCGTTGTAATTACTTTTTTCTATTTATTTAAATTACGTATATATCGAAGCTACGTAATTATTTTTTGAGTTAGTTATATCGAAGCTACGTAATTTAAATAAATAGAAAAAAGTAATTACAACGAGACTTGAGAGCACATAAATATTCACTGTCAATTCACTGCACATACAAAAATGATATTTTAGTTTAAGCATCGACTCCGAAAACGAACATATATACTACATTGAAAAATTTGAAATACATAAGATCCGGCCTATTTGTGTTGTAATAAACTTACAACATAGGAGTACTATATAACCTCAAACATAAATTGAAACATACATTCAACTCCCGCTCAGCTCACACATTTTATTCTCTTAATCAAACAAATACTCTCTCCACAAGTTCAAAGCGCTATCCGAAATCAATGGCTGATTCTGCTGAATCATAAGTTCATTAACTTTCGTATCTAATTACTGATTTAGCATGTGTACTGAAATTATTAAATTGTTTATTATTTAGAGTCAATTGATTTTGATTGTATTTGTTTTAACCTAGGTTTCTGTTAATTATATGTTTGCTTGCTGTTGTTCATAGAAATTAAACCAATGCTCTCTCTCTCGCTCTCTCTCGCGCGCGCTCTCTCTCTCCTGAAATTCCAAAAGTGTTCATCTCTCTCCGAAATCAACTGCTGGTTCTACTGATTCGTAAGTTGATAGATTCGTATCTGCTTATAATGAAATTTATTAGATTGTTATTATTTATTGTCAATTGATTTTGAGTGTGTGTATTATCTAATTGCCGATTTAGCATGTGTACTGAAATTATTAAATTGTTTATTATTCAGAGTCAATTGATTTTGATTGTGTTTGTTTTAACCTAGGTTTCTGTTAATCATATGTTTGCTTGTTGTTGTTTATAGAAATTAAACCAATGCTCTCTCTCTCCAGAAATTCCAAAAGTGTCTCTCTGAACTCAACTGTTGGTTCTACTGATTCGTAAGTTAATAGCTTCGTATCTGCTTATAGTGAAATTTATTAGATTGTTATTATTTATAGTCAATTGATTTTGAGTGGGTGTATTAAAATATATGTCGCAAATTGGAAGCTGTGCTTGAGCCAGGAGTGGAACAATTGCTTGAGAGAGTGGAACAATTGCTTGAGAGAATGAAACAATTGCTTGAGCCAGGAGAGGAACAATTGCTTGAAGTATGATACTTTTAGTGCGACACTAATCTATAAAAACAAAGAAAAGAATGCAAAAAATTATCAACAACGGGAACACAGATGGAAAAAACGAAACATGTGATAAGTTGACGACGTATTTTACAAACAATCAAAGTAATACTTCAAACTTGAAAAGGAAGCAATCTGATGGGGGAAAAGTCAAGCTTAAAAGCAGACAATTTGCAGGGCAAAGAGTAACTGACTGAACCTAAATATCACTCCGAAGAAGGGAGATTTATCACATTCTCTTATAAACTATGCAAATCATTTGACAAAAAATTATATTGTTAAGACTTATATTCAATGTTAACGTCAAATGACAACCTACCAGCATAACATATTGGGTGGCAGCCATCAGGGGTATAACCAAGTAAAACTCAGTAGACTAAAATAATTACCAGTGGCAGAAAGTAACATATATATAACCAAGTAAACTCAGTGGACTAAAATAATCTAAATTCTGAGTAGTGTCAGTCGGATTGACAGATTAAGAAGCTGGTACATTTGAGGATGTAGAAGATTGAGCTGTGAGAATTGCAGGTCCATCAACTTGTGCTGCAAACCTCTTGGTCTTAGTGAACTTAAAGTCAGATGGGCAGCCATGGATCCTGTAACACTTATCCACTAGATGGGAAGCCATGGATCCTGTAACACTTATCCACTGCATGTCCAGGATGTTTGTGCAATATATGGTAATTAGTTTCTTATATCTAGTGTGCTTCAAACTAATAGTGTCAAGTATCATATGCAGGTATAAAATAAAAAATCAGAGATTATTTCATCCTTACATGTATTTTACAGTACAGATCATATTTTTAGTTTCCTAGTTCCGCTTATTTAGTTTGGTTGCAAACAGTAACACCAGAACAATTACTGGTAAATTTATTAACCTAGCTGGTTTTACTTGAGAACCAGCAGAAAAATTGGTCTCTACCCAGTCATGTTATGTTATTTGATTCTCAAGAACGACTATGAATCCCAGCCTTGAACTCTATCCAACTGGTTTTTCGGTACCTTTTTTAACTTACTTTTACCGGAGAGACTTGATCTGCTTTGGTTTCGCGAGTTTTGGCCAGATGGTGGGAAATTCCCAGTCTATTCCAGAGAAAGAGGCTTTTTCATCCTCATTCACTTCAATTCATGATTACCGGTTGTTCCAGATTCTGGGATCATGAATACAAATCAAAATGCAAAAGTCGAGGTAAGTACACATGTTATTTCTCAATTATAAAACAGTAGATTAACATTTCTAGCACCCATCAAGATTAAATACAAGTTTACTTAATAATTAACAACTACTAGTAAAGTTTTATTATTACACATGCCAACTCCAGATGGTACAAGGCTCAGCGATTACAACGGAATAATACAACATACAAGTCTGCTTAGTAATCACTGCAAAGTTTAATTATTACAGATTCCAACTCATACAAGTCTCTCAGGATTACAACTTTTACAAACATCAACTCCAAATACAGGACATTTGATCAGCTAACAAGATAATGACCACAAAATAAAGTTGACAGCAAACAAGATTTATACTCACAATTCCTCACGAGCAAGATTCACTAATTTTAAACAATAAAGCCATTTAAAATATATAGAATAACTATCAAATATAAAAAGGTTTATTACAAATGATATATACTCTAAAATAAAAATTATGAACATTACTCAAACAACACATATGCATTAAAGATCACCTAAACGACCAAGTTAAAACATGGGAGCCAAGTCCATTTGCATTATTACAATTACAACCAGCATACATACTAATACATGTACCTGTTACTTTCACAGATCATTGTAATCAAAGTGTAGTTTCATGGTATTAACCTGCAACACCAGCAAGACTACGTACAAAATTTCACTGAACTTAAGAATTAAAATATATCACTATAAACAATCATGGCAAAGAAACAACTAAAATAAACCCAATATTAGCCTACTAAAAATAACCATGTGCTATTAAAATATCTTGTACCACAAATATTTTGTCACAAATTTACTCCTTAACTCATCAACCTAGTAGACAGCTACAAACATTAAGAATGAGATAAAGGTGTTAAGCAAACCTTTGGAACAACATGTTGCAGCAATGTTTCAACCTACAATTGTTTTCAATAAAAAAAATTAGTACAATGGTATTGAAAGAGGTAAGACTATAGTAGCATTATGATATAATAGTCAGAAGAAGTTAATTTTGCAACAAGGTACATACCAACAATCTACATAGCATCTCTAGTTATCACTATCAGAGTTATGAAAGGTAAATTAAGACTGCACAAGAATAGAGCAATACTGTGCATTACTGACCATAAACAAGACACTTAATGACAAATAACAAGACGCTGAGCAATGTATTTTATATACAACGAGAGACTAAAGGGGCCGGGGGCAGATCAAAAATGCAATGATACACCATAAATTACATGTCCAGTGCTGGATAAAAAAGAATCAAAATATAGCAAACAGAAACACTGAAACATATTTGCATTACTAAACAAATGGCAGTGGTGGGCGAGGGACATTATCGTGGAAGAACTTTAGACCATGCTTACAAAGAGTTGTATATAACAATTAGAAAAAAAAACCGTGAATTACTATAATAAAACAAAATCTCATCATAAACTACCTGTAAACACTTCTACAGCCTCTTGCACAAGCTCTTCCAGCAACTTCCCTTCAATTTCTTTGCGAAAATTGCCTATTTCCAATATTGAATGGTCAACCCAATCTTTTCCTACAACCTGCTTCCTCACTAACTCCTCCACGAGACCCTCAAATCAAACGAAACAACAACATGGCCTTTCAATTAAATGTGCAAATAACATAAAAAACAAACCAATTGCACAAATTATACCCAAAAAACCGAAAAAAACAAGATAATCAAGCAAATACCTGACAGAAAATCGTTGGCAATCGAAGGGTAAAAGCCCTAAAAGCGACAATACTTGGAACATTTAGGAGTCTTTAAAATGATAGTGATAGGTATAGACCTGATATATATATACTACATGATACACATAAGCGGCGGAGAGAGAAAGGGGGGAATGGGAGATTACAGAGAGAATTAGAGAAAGAGGATGTAGGTTTTGGTAATTGAGAAAGAGTAAAGTGGGATTTTGGGTCTTCAGCGCCAACTCAATTTAGTATTTTACATACCCGGCAAAACAAAATTTCACAAAATTTCGGATTTCCCTCGTTTTTGTTTCGTTTTTGTTTATTATATACTAGCCTATGACAAGTTCAAGACACGAGTTTTAAAAAAGTGTTTATTATATATATTTTGATTTAAAAATTATTGTCCGTAATATTTTTGGAAGTAATAGATTTTGTTAGGAAAAAGTGTTTTAATTGTAAAAGACAATCATTTAGTTACTTTTTTATATTATTTTATTATTTATTAAATAGAATAAATGATCGAAAACCAAAATTTTCAATGTTTCGGTTTTAAAAATATAGTATAGATAGTATGTATATATATATATATATATATATATAGTTTTTATTTAAATAATTCTTACTTTAATTTGATAATGATTTTTTCAAATTAAAATAATGAATTAGATAAAAAAAGAAAATAAATATGTATGGTTGTTTCAATATAATTAAACACATTTATAAACACTTTAACAATATTGAAAATCTCGACATCCCCTAATTTAGAAAAAAATAAGATATCGATGAATATAGACATCACTGATTCTATATTTCAATGATATCCGGAAAAATTTAGACCAGTGCCAGTGGTTTGACCAATACTTCTTACTAGTTTTTCCTCCCGAGTTGGTATTTTGAATTTTTTTTAAAATAATTATTAATGATCCAACCATATGGATGTCAAGATCTGTATATTTTAGTGATATTTCAAACATTTCACAAAAAAATAAATTTACATAGTTTGAGAGTTTAACGTTTTTGTTAAGATGCGGCAAAATTGGGCATTTTTATATATTGATTATTTTTTCCCAACACTATAATGAGTACCTATTAACATCCGTATGGTTGGATCGCCGAATAAATCATTTAAAAAAATTATTTAGTGAATCTGACATGCGTCCCGTTCTTGGAAGTACTATTACAACATTTCTGAAAAGATGCGGCACAATCGTGCTTTTTTATTTTGTGATTATATTTTCCCAACATTAGAATGAGTACCTATTAACATCCGTACGGTTTTATTGTCGAAGAAATCATTTTAAAAAGTTATTCATTGAATCTGACACGCGTCCCGTTCCTTAAAATAGTAATGTTACAACGTCTCTAAAAAGATGCGGCACAATCGGGCCTTTTTATTTTGTGATTATTTGTTCCCAACACTAGAATGAGTGCCTATTAACATCCGTACGGTTGGATCTTCGAAAAAATCAATTAAAAAATCATTCAATGAATCTGACACGTGTCCCATTCTTGAAAACAATACTATTACAACGTTTCTAAAACGATTCGGTACAACTGGGCCTTTTTATTTTGTGATTATTTTTTCCCAACACTAGAATGAGTACTTATTAACATCCGTACGGTTGGATCGTCGAAGAAATCATTTTAAAAAATCATTCAATGAATCTGACATGTGTCCTGTTCTTGGAAGCAGTACTGTTACAACGTTTCTAAAACGATGCGGCACAACCGGGCCTTTTTATTTTGTTATTATTTTTTCCCAACACTATAATGAGTACCTATTAACATCCGTACGGTTGGATCATCGAAGAAATCATTTTAAAAATTCATTCAATGAATCTGACATGTGTCCCGTTCTTGGAAGCAGTACTGTTACAACGTTTATAAAACGATGCGGCACAACCGGACCTTTTTTATTTTGTTATTATTTTTTCCCAACACTATAATGAGTACCTATTAACATCCGTACGGTTGGATCATCGAAGAAATCATGTAAAAAAATTATTCAATGAATCTGACATACGGTTGGATTGTCGAGAAATATTTTTAAGAAAATTGAAACACCAATTCGGAACTTAACGTTAGTAAGGTAATCAAATCACTCGTTGACTACTATAATCTCAAACTAAATAAATTTGTTTTTTCTGGAATTTTTGGTATAGCAATCAAATATATAGATCTTGACATCCATATGGTTGGGTCGTTGAGAAATATTTTTTAAAAAACTCAGAATACCAATCCGGGACTAGACACTAGTTACGAGTACAGTCAAATCATTATTCTATAATCTTAAACCAAATTAATATATTATTTTCTAATTTCTTGAGAATATCACTCAAATATATAGATCTAGACATCCATACAGTTGGATCGTCGAGAAATATTTTCAAAAAAATTGAAACACCAATTCGGAACTTAACATTAGCAAGGAGTAATAACCAAATCACTCGTTGACTACTATAATCTCAAACTAAATAAAATTTTTTATCTATTTTTTTTGAAAATATCACTCAAATACATAGATCTTGACATCCATATGGTTGGATCATTGAGAAAGTTTTTCAAAAAAATATTAAAACACCAAAATTCACGTGTTAACTTACGACGAAATTCGTCGTAAGTTATTGGATGCCAAAAATTTGCGAAAAGTTGAATTTACCTCCATATGTTTTGGTAAAAAGTTGAATTTACCGCCCCGATAACTTACGACGGATTATGTCGTAAGTTTTTTTACGACGGAAATTTTGTCGTATATTCAGTCCTAAACGTCCTAAACGATGTAGTTTTCTTTTACGAAAATTTAATTTATTTTATAATTAAATCTAATTTCGGTAAAATAATAAAATAATAAACTTCCGACGGATTTGTAAATCCGTCGTAAGATAATACGGCGTCGTTTTATTTCGCTCGCTGATTTCCCTCTCTTTTATTTGATTGGTGCCAAATTTTATTAATAAAATAATAAGCTTGCGACGAAATTGTTTTCCGTCGTAAATAGTTACGACGAAATTTTCTTTTCCGTCGTAAGTAGGGCGCCGCCCAGCATTCCGTCGTAAGTTTTCCGTCGTAATTGCCCTGATTTGTTGTAGTGATTGGTTTAATTTCTATAAACAACAGCAAGCAAACATATAATTAACAGAAACCTAGGTTAAAACAAATACAATCAAAATCAATTGACTCTAAATAATAAACAATTTAATAATTTCAGTACACATGCTAAATCGGTAATTAGATACGAAAGTTAATGAACTTACGATTCAGCAGAATCAGCCATTGATTTCGGATAGCGCTTTGAACTTCTGGAGAGAGAGTATTTGTTTTATTAAGAGGATAAAATGTGTGAGCTGAGCGGGAGTTGAATGTATGTTTCAATTTATGTTTGAGGTTATACAGTACTCCTATGTTGTAAGTTTATTACAACACAAACAGGCCTTTTGCAGACAATGGGCCGGATCTTATGTATTTCTAATTTTTCAATGTAGTATATATGTTCGCTTTCGGAGTCGATGCTAAAACTAAAATATCATTTTTGTATGTGCAGTGAATTCACAGTGAACATTTATGTGCTCTCAAGTCTCGCTGTAATTACTTTTTTCTATTTATTTAAATTACGTAGCTTCGATATAACTAACTCAAAAAATAATTACGTAGCTTCGATATATATATATATATATATATATATATATATATATCTTTATATATATAAAGGAAAACCCCCAGGAGCTCTCAGATCGTCCGAAAGCTATTTATCTATTTTTCTAGAGCTTCTGGATTTTAATTCAATAAAATTAAATTTCCTTATTAAAATTCGAATTTATAGAATAAAAAAATAGTAATTGCCTTTTAAATTTTTACTGATGGAGGAAACTAAATATACAATTTTTATATTCTTTCCTTTTAAAATCTTTAATAATGAAGGAAAGTAAAGATACTATTTTAATATTCAACATCTTTATCTTTTTATCTTATCAATTTTTATCTTCTTTCTCCTTTTATTTATCTTCTTCTTTATATATATATATATATAAGGAAACTCTCAGGAGCTCTCAGATCTTCCAAAAAATATTTATTTATTTTTCTACAGATCCACAACTTTACTTCATTAAAAAAATCCCTTATTTACATTCGAATTATTAGAGAAGACAATAGAAATAAAAAAGTCAATCCTATTATTGAATTTCATCTTTGTATATAGATTTTGATATATTATTTTTCTAATGTTGCGAATTAATTAGAGTTATATTCAATACTATTATCTCATTAATTTTTTTATGAGAGACATGATAACTTTATAATTTTAATATTTGTTTCTGAATTAATCATGTTTAGAGAATTCAATTTCTTTATTTATATTCGAATTCATACTAAAAACAATAAATATATAAAAGTCAATCAAGTTTAGAATTCAATTAAACAAAAAATATTTTTTTCTTTTTCTGTAGAACTCCTCTATTTCTATTCAAGAAAATTAAATTTCCTTATTTAAATCCTATTTAAAATTTATTCTTTATTATATTTTTTATATCTTAAATTGTCTATAAAAAATCATGGCTGATTTGTTTTTCTCAAGTCACCATTTTGTGGATTTATTTGATGATCTTTTGATAACAAGTATATTTGTATACATTAATAACACTACATACTCGTGATAAGAAGATAAACATCTAGATCTATTGTGATAGACGATTAACATTACATACATATAGTTATACTTGATTTCTGTAGCTAATAATAATTTATTGAATGTCATCTTTGTATATAGTTTTTGATATTTTTTTAGTGAATTTAATAATTAATTATAGTTATATTCAATACTGTTATCTCATTTTTATGAGAGACATGATAACTTTCAAAATTTTATATATTTGTTTTTTAATTAATCATGTTTAGAAAATTCAATTTCTTTATTTACATTCAAATTCATACTAAATATAATAAATATATAAAAGTCAATCATCTTTAGAATTCAATTAAACAAATGTTAATTTTGTTCTTAACTGAAATAAAATTGAATTCTCTTATTTACATTCAAATTCATAGAGAATACAATGATTAGATAAAAATTAATTATGTTTCCATGATTAACCTTTTATATCATAACGATGCACATGTACGTACCCAAAAAAATTATTATAACGTCTAGGGATATTTAACAAATTTGTAATTTTTGTGATAATACGAATAGTTGAAGTATGAAGCGGTGGTTAATACTTAAATTTTTATTATTGCTTATTTTTAGTATTTTCAATTTTTATGTAGTGCAACTAGTGTTGGCTCAAGCAAATATGACACAAAATTGGCATATAGAGTATATGGATATTTAAGAAATTTGTAATTTATGTGATAATACAAATGGTTGAAGTTTGTCGCTGTGGTTAATACTTAAATTTTTATCATTGCTTATTTTTAGTATTTTTAATTTTTATGTATATGGTCGCCGGTTCAAGAAAATATATGACATCGCATATAAAGTATAGAGATATTTAAGAAATGGTCGTGAGCTCAAGAAAATATGACACAAAATCGGCATATAAAGTACAACAATATTTAAGACATTTGTAATTTTTGTGATAATACTAATGGTTGAAGTTTGAAAAGGTGGTTAATACTTAAATTTTTATTATTTAATATTTTTAGTAATTTTTATTTATATGTATTTAGTGCAACGGGCAGCGGCTGAAGTAAATATGACACAAAATTGTCACATAAAGTTGATTTTTGATCAATAAAAAACAATAAAGAACACCATCATAAACACTTTATTTTTCATAAAAATTGATTTTTTAAAATTAGAATCATAAAATTGAACAACAATTAAGCCTAACATATCGAATTTAACGTAGAATCTCATCTAAATTTAAAAATTAAACATTACATATAATCCATTATTGAATCCAGTACAGAATCTTTTATATATATTTATCACAATTAAATTACATGTAATCATGTTTTATTTGATTCTAATTTTTTGCTAGATTCTATTTTTATTCGTAATAAACCTTTTTTGGTGAGAAAATTAGAATCAACATGCAATCTATGTAAGATTCTATGGTGTTCTTTATTGTTCTTTATATAAGAGTGTTCTTCATGGAGCAATAACCTATATATAAAGAAGGATACGGGTAGGTAAGGTGGCGCCCCTAAGATTGTCTCAATCTATTTTTCTAATTTTCTAGAATTTTTGAATTTTAGATACTAATAAATCAAAAAATATCATTTAACATATTAGAAGTAGAATATGTGTTCGAATTTATTGAGGAGAATAGTTCGAATTTATAGCGAAGTTCGAAGTTCGATTTGAAGTAGAATAAGTGTTTGAATTTGCAGAGGGGAAGAATTCAAATATAAAAGAAGTACTTGCAAAGTTCTATTTGAAGTAGAATAAGTGGTTCAATTTATAGAGGAGAAGAGTTTTGATATAAAAGAAGTACTTGGAATTAAAAGTTCTATTGGAAGTAGAATAAACGTTTGTAATACATAACTAAAATCAATATATATATATATATATATATATATATATATATATATATATATATATATATATATATATAGGAGGATACACGGGAGGTTAGGTGGCGCCCCTAAGATCGTATCAATCTATTTTTCTAATTTTTTAGAATTTTAGAATTTTAAATACTGATAAATAAAAAAAAAATCTTTAACATATTAGAAGTAGAATAGATGTTCGAATTTATTGAGGAGAAGAGTTCAAATATAAAAGAAGTACTTGCAAAGTTCTATTTGAAGTAGAATATGTGTTTCGATTTATAGAGGAGAAGAGTTCAGATATAAAAGAAGTACTTGCAATTAAAAGTTCTATTAAGTAGAATAAACGTTTGTAATACATAACTAAAAGTTCTATTTGAAGTAGAATATGTAAAGTTATACGAGTGTTTTTTCAATAAAACAGTGTCTCATTAAAAAGGAGTATGGTAACATAAAAATTAATATATAAGACAAGTATATATTCAATATATTAAATTTGAGATTTTGATATTAAAAAGGAAAGTGTGTTTCACGGGAGGACGGCTTATTAGCGAGGAACGAGTAATTTTTGTAATTTATTTGATAGAGTTTTTAAAAAAAATTATTACGCCGCCGCGAAGCGCAGCTTTTTCAACTAGTTTATATGTGAAGTAGAATATATGTAAAGTTGTATAAGTGTTTTTTCAACGAAAAAGTGGCTCATTACAAAAGAGTATGGTAACATAAAAATTACTCACTCTGTCCTCTCATTTCTATACACTTTCCTTTTTGATACGTCCTTCTTATTTCTTTACATACCAAAAATAGTAACATTTTATAATATAAAATCCAATCACATTCACTACTTTTTTCCACTATACCTAGACTTGGCAATTCGTTCGTGTCGTGTACTTTCGTGTTTCGTGTACCTAAATGCTAAACCCAAAACCACCCGTTTAGGGTTCCTGTAATTTCGTGTTCGTGTACTTTCGTTTCGTGTACTTTTCGTGTCGTGTTTTCGTGTAATTTAAATTAATAATAGAAATAAAAATAAATAAGTAAATATATTGAAATATTAAAATTTAGGTAATATTTTTACAAATATGTATTAAAAATATATATTTACAAATAATATTATAAATTTATGTATAATCACATAAATAAATGTTAAATATCTAATAAAAATGTTAAAATATCTAATATAAATATTAATTTTTAAATATTAATTTATTTATTTCGTGTACTTTGATAAGTGGATTTTATATCTACTTGGAACGCTTCATATCGGCTTAAATTGATGACTTGAACTCAAGTATGTGGTGTGTTTAATGTGTTTTCATTAAGTTTTGCAGAACCAAGAGTTGGAGGTTAATTTGATTAAAATTCGGATTTTCCGGGTAGGTTGCGCAGTCTTCACTGTTTTGGCCATATCTGGAGTTCTACAAGTCCGATTCTGACGATCTTACAGCTCACGCGAAGAGGACAACATTTTCTATAATTCTGAACAGTAACCTGGCGCGCGGGGGCGCGGCCAAACGCGCGGGCGCGCGCCTAGGGCGCGGCCGCCTGGCAAAATTCTTGGAAATTTTCCTGATTTCGATTTTTAATTGGAAATATGGAAATATCTTGCTGAAAAAGCCTCCTGGAGTTTATATAAACACAACCCTTCACCAATAATCATATATACCTATTCCCAGCAACACATAGAGAGAGAGCCGAGACACGGAGATTCAAGTTTGACGAAGGATTCCTACGCGCGTGACAAGCAACGGAGTTCTAGATCTACTTTTCTTTTGTATTTTTCTTGGCGATACTCTTGGATGCTTTTGGGATTTGTTTTCTCAACTCTATTACTTTAGTATCCATATTATTTGAATCTTGTTCATTATCATGTTTTCATCAAATCCCACGATGATGAACGGTTCTATTATGAACTAATCATTGTCGTGGGATTCTAACGGATTTATTTATGGATTTTAGTGGTTAATTGTTTTAAAGATGTGTGTGTGATGGCTAATTGATATCCTAGTTTGGTTGTGCTTATTCTTCTTGGATGCGTAGCTAACATCTAAGATTGTTTGTTAATCTCTATTGAATGCGAAAGTGGATATAGAGGTTTGGAATTTGCCATGCTAGCATAGGTTTATGTATGTTTGTCATGCATGATTCGTAGGTAATTTTAACCATCTTACCTGCCCTATGTAATCTGAATGGATAACTTGCTCGTTAAACCGTTATGTTTTCAAATCTTATAGACATATAGGGTCTAAGCATAATTGGTGTCTACCCAACTTCTATCTCTTTTGTGGATGTTTGAGTGGGTTTGTATACGTATACTGAAAGGTAGCATGTACTTATTTCGTGTTATCCGATTAGTTATCACAACTGTCACATGCATTGATTAAAGATAAAAGACTCTAGATGAAGTATTTAATGAAGTTAGGATCCCATGTTTATTTCTCATATACATAAATCGATTTTAATCCTCTTAGTTAGTTAATTCTTAGTTTAATAATTTGTTCTCTAGTTAATTTTAGATAATCAAACCCAAATTGTTAATTGTCTTAGCAGTGGATAAAAATCATACATTGTTGCATAGGTACATTAATTGAATTGAACACCTCATTAGATCTCTGTGGGAACGAACTTGACTTATTCGTATATTACTTGTGACCACGTGCGCTTGCGTGATTTTGTGCTAACATACTTCGTGTCGCGTACTTGAAGGGTAAACACAAAACCGACACTAAATCTCGATCGTGTACTTTCGTGTTCGTGTACTAAAAATGCAAACCCAAACACTAAATTTTCGTGTCGTTTCGTGTCGTATTTTCGCGTCATGTCGAAAATTGCCGAGTCTAACTATACCTACTTTATACATTAAATATTGATTGATCCCACCACTTTACTCATTTTTCTTACTTTTTTCTATTAATTTACACTTTTTCTTAACCTCTGTGTCGTCCCCTCAATGTAAAGAATTGAGGGGGACGGAGTGAGTAATATATAAGACAAATATATATTCAATATATTAAATTTGAGATTTTGATATTAAAAAAGAAAGCATAGAGTGGCTCATTAGAAAAGAGTATGCTAACATAAAAATTAATATATAAGACAAGTATATTCAATATATTAAATTTGAGATTTTGATATTAAAAAGAAAAGTGTGTTTCACGGGAGGACGGCTTATTAGCGAGGACCGAGTAATTTTCGTAATTTATTTGATAGAATTTTTAAAAAAAATTATTACCCCGTCGCAAATCACGGCTTTTTCAACTAGTGGTTTACTAAAAGACAATGTACCTATAATTTTACTTTAAGGAAAATTATATTTTACTGCAACTTTAATTGATGTTTTTTTTGTGAAAGGCTTTAACTGATCTTTTAGTCGGATTCAAAATAATGTTTCGTATAAGAAATTAGTCAAATTTATAATTAAATTTGTGGGAAAAGTCAAGTCCAAATTAGAAGTTTTTGGTAAAAGATGAGAATACAAAAAAAAACTGATTTTAATATTTGAATTAGCCTTTCAGGATAAATTTGTAGGAGTACTTGATTAAGGAATGATCAAACGGATTTCAAATAAAAACAAACTAGCGTAAAAGCCCGTGTGAGGCATGGGCCTGTTTATATACTGAAAAAATAAATTCGCACCAATATATATACATATCAAAATAATTTTGTAAATATGGTAAATGATAGTATTTTGAATTTATATTATATATGCATAGTATTTATATATATATTTTTTCTAATTGAATAAGATTTCATAAAATTTGGATAAATTTCTATAGGATAAAGATCAAATGATTTTTTTTAATCTTCAAAATATAAGTTTAGTTTTGAATGTCGTGAATTGAAATTTATCAAATTTAAAAATTCAAGATAATTTAAATGGTTATTTTATCAGAGTTCTTCGTATATAAAATGAATGTATGTAAACTCATGTATTGTTAATAAAATAACAATATATTTGTAATATAATATTGGTCACAAATGTACAAATATAATTTAAATTCATCATAAAACTTCTTAGTTTTAATTTCGTGTATAAGACGTATGTAAAGTAATATAATTTTAATGAAATAAAAGTATATTTATAAAATATAAAATTGGTCATTCATGTAAGACTATAGAGTGAACACATTATAAAATTTCTTTATTTTATGTAAAAGTCAATCTTGAAGTTGTCTTACTCTTTCCTTCATATGTACATAGTTGTACCCTTTTAAACTCAATTGTATATGTTTAGTCTGGTATTAATTATAAAATATCTAAGATCGTAGTTTAAAAATTAAACAAATTGAAAATTTATATATATGTAATTTAGAATCATTTTTTTAACACAACCATAAAATTCTATCCCATACGATTTTAATATTTGAATTATAAATTATCTTGTGTTTTATCTTATATGAATCATAATATACCTAAATAATTTAACATATGTGTAGACTCAGTTGTATTTATATGTATAATATATGTTCTAAGCACTGACGATTAACCGCTAGACAGTGACTAATCAATCCGAATGTGTTAAAATCAGATCGGAAAATCAATTTTTATAGAAATCGATCTAGAAATCATATAATTTTGATTAACTGGGCACAAATTGGTTTAATCGGTCGAAAATTGGCTTACGAACCGATTAAAATGAACAAAATATACCCAACCCCCTTTTCAACCAACCAAGATGGCAAAGAAAACCCGATACTTAATTGGGTCTAAAAAAATTTCAAACCGATTTTAAAGGTTGCATATCAGTTTTATATATTTCAGCCGACCTAACCCAATCCTATTTGTGACTTGTAAGCCACTAGTAACTTCTTTTTTATTGGATATGTAAAATCCTTCACAAGGTTGACTGAGCCATTGACCTTTTGTTCAATAGGATTAAACATCTCTTCAGGAACTTAAACATAAAACTTCTAAATATGAGCTATAATGCCATATTAACTAACTAATTCTCCCAAAACTTAATTATATATAGGAAAAAGAAACACTATATACATAGATCTTACATGTATTACTGTCAGTCTTAACACTTAAATCTGGAAGCCAAAATTTGATAGGACAAGTGCACTAGCAGCAGTAATATTACAGGTAGGGCTGAGCATTTGGTTCACTAACTGATTTAAGGTCTGGGATGCTTGATTGATGGAACACTGGAACAGAAGGAGAAGACATTTTGACTAATGGCGTTGGGGGCGCACACTAGTACCATATCCCAGCATAACAGAAGGCCACCCTATTCCATCGCTTATAGCTCGAATACCTTCCATACATCCCAAATCACTATTTTTAGAGAAATACATTTTCCTCAAACAAGGAACAAAAGAAGAAATTGTTTCCTTGAGTTGGGAGAAGATGTATGACATTTCCTACCAAGTGGCAAGTGGAATTGACTACTTGCATCGAGGTTGTGCCATGCAAATTTTGCATTTTGACATCAAGCCTCATAACATTCTTTTAAATGAGAATTACAATCCAATCATTTTTTATTTCGGGCTGGCAAAATTATATGCCACTGCTGATAACATTGTAACTCTCAATGCAAGAGGGACAATGGGCTATATGGCTCCAGAGATGTTTTATAAAAATATTGGTGGAATTTCATACATGCTTGTTGCTTCAACATGCTTTCGGGGATGTTTTTCTAGTGACCTTTTGAAGTGGTCATTAGTGGTTCCTTGTTGTAGTGCTATCATAACTACTTTGTCTTTCAGATCCGGGACTTTCAGAGCCTCTCTAGTGAATCGATTTACGTAGTCCCTCAAGGATTCATTATTGCCTTGTTGAATGCTCATGAGAGATGCAAAACTCTTCTCATATACTCTCCCACTAACAAAATGATTGATAAACGCCTTGCTTAATTCCTTAAAGGATCCAACAGAATTAGGAGAGAGACGACTATACCAACATTGAGTCATGCCCCCAAGGGTTTGTGAAAATGCTCTACACTTAACGGCATGTTGGTGGGCTGCAACAACAGTGCATTGGAGAAAGTACTCACATGATTGACGGGGTCTCCTGCCCCATCATAGGCTTTAATGGTCGGCATCTTGAACTTTCTAGATATGGACCTTCATGATATCCTTAGTAAAAGGGGGTATAGGATCATCCGGATCTCCTAGGGGTAACAGCACTGTAGGATTGCCCCTTGGGACTTCAGCCCTCTTTGATTTTCTTGGTGGAGAATCCAAATTTATCATCGGAATTCCACCGGTAGACTAACTTTATGCTCTAGCAGCCTCCTCCTCTGCCAACACCTTCTTGAGTCTTGCAGCATCAGCCTCATACATTGTAATCTTATCCTTAGTAGTTTGGAGTTGCTCCTGGTTTGTTCGGGAAGAACGCTTCCTTCTTGGGGATACATTCCTTTCATCATCAGAGGTGTAATCTTGGGCCAGAGTAGTCACGAATCAGAGGGGTTTGATGAGTTCGAGTTTGTTGATTTTGGGATCCCGGGTCTTGAATATACGGAGGCACATATGCTTTATGATACAGTGGATTGAGACCACTGCTCCCAATCATGGGTTGAGGTGGCATACTGTAAGATGGCATATCGAGAATTTATTCATGTATTCAGGGAGGTCATTAGTATGGAGTTGAAAACCATGCGTTGCGTTTAGAATTACTTGAGAGGTTTTGATCGGTTGCTGACGAGTAGTCTCTTGAGTATGAGGTTGGGATCCGTGAACCAGCATCTCTAGAGGATTCGTCCCTTGAACTGAGATAGGGATCTTTGGTCCTTGAGAAGTGGTGAGGGAATATCCCCTTGAGTGTCAGTAGTAGGCGGTGGCTGGCTTCCTGTTCCATGAGTCTCCATTTCAGAGGTGATAGGAAGTCCTTCAGAAGTTTGAGTTTCTCGAGTTGTTCTTCGTGTGTCTACCATGGTTGATGTTGTCTTCTCACAGACGGCGCCAGATGTTGTGGAATAAAAACCAGGTCTTCAAACTGCGGCTAAGGTTTCGTGAATTCAACGCTAGGGTTGATGAGCTTCGAGCTTTAATGATTGGTCTTGTGTTTCATGACTAGATCATCCTCACAAGATGCCTACGTATCTCAACAAGTGCTGAGAATCAAGTGAATAAAACGTAGTTCTGAGATGACGGGTTGTACCATTTATATAGGCGTAAGAAGCCTTATATTTAGAGTAGGTTTGGGAGACTTGGCGGGTAAGTCTCCTCCTTTGATTTAGATTCTAGAACCTTCTTTTTAGGAGGTAGACTCCTATTAGGTTTAAGTGCCTTGGAGGCTACTCTTTGATGTAGTTGGCTCCAGTTTGGACACATTTAATGGGTTATACAGCTGACCTCTATATTAATTACGAATTTAATAAATAATTAGAACTTCGGGCCTATTTAATGTATCATTAATTATATCTTTAGGGTTATTTTTAGCGCATATCACATAGGTAATTAGCAAAAAATAAAAAAGATGATACATAAGTGTATTTCAAGCTATGGTGGATCTTTTATAGGGATAGTAGACCCAAAAATTGCAGAGGTGATGGCGTTTCGCGAGGCTCTTTCTTGAATTAAAAAGCTACAACTCTCAAACGTGTTCATTGAACGTGACGCTCTAGGTGTGGTTCAGGCTTTTCGTAGTAATTTGAATGATTCATCCTACTTTGGATCTATTATTAATAGGGCTGGCAATTTGATACACGACACGTGAACTCGGTACGAACACAACACAGATAATTAGTGTTTGGGTGCAAAAATTTGGTACACGAACACGAAAGTACACGAACACGAAAAAACACGAATACAATTAGTGTCGGGTTTGGGTTTTCACAATAGGTACACGACACGGAACGAAAGTACACGAATTAATGAAGTAAATAAATAATTTTAAAAAAATATATATTATTTATAGTATTGCATATTTAGAAAATATATAAGCAATTACATATGAACAATAAATAAAAGTTTCACGACTAATTGGCAGTAAGTTATATATTTATATATAAGAAGTATACATTTATATATATAAGTTATATTTACAAATTTTTGTAAAATTGTATGTAATACATATTTAATACACATTTCATAAAAATTTACATAATTAAAATAGTTTTATAATATATAAATTTTAATTAAAATAAATTTATATTTTAATTTAATGTACACGAATACTACACATTAAGTACATGACACGTTTTGAATTGGATATGTGTTTCAAATTTAGTACACGAATCCAAAACGGGTCGGATATGGGTTTTACATTCAAGTACACGAAAACACGAAAGTACACGACACAGTCCATTGTCAGGTTTAATTATTAAGGATTGCTACTCTATTGTAAAGGACTTACGATCGTATTTGATTTATTTTGTTCGGAGATCAGCGAACTCTGCAACTCATTGTGGGGCTAGGGAGGCAAGTTCTTTGTTTCATCATAAGAAGTGGTTATCTATTACACCCTTTCTTATCGATATAATTCTTCGTGATATGTAATAAAAAGATGTTTTTTGTTAAAAAAAAAGTGTATAATTATAACATAAATAAGTCTTGCACGATTCAAGTACCAATTCTATTATTCCCTCATTCTCAGTTATTATTGTCCAGTATTTCCTTTTTCATTTGTCCCAAAATTATTGTCCACATTTAGTTTATATGGTAAATTATGTGTTAGTTATGTTCATTTTTATAGAAAACAATACAATTTTTTGGTAACTATTTATTTATTTTATATGATTCAATAAAAGGTGGGTTTTTGATGATGGACAATAAAAATAGAACAGAGGGAGTATATCCTATTATGTAATACTAACATAAATCCGTGATGTAATGTTTTTAATAAGTGTTATTTGATTATTTATGTTTGTTAAAAAGAATAAATATTTCTGGAAAATGAGGGGTTTTAGTAATGAAAATAGAGAAGTTAACATGTTTTAGTTGAAAAAGATAATTGACTATTATATTTTTAGAAAATTAAGGAATTTTGTTAGAACAAGTAGAAAAAGTAAGTGTTTTAGTTGAAAAGATACTTGGTTATAAATAGGTAATTCCCATATGCATAATATACTAATAAAAATTTAAATTTTTAATCATCTCACTAACATATTAATATTATCTATTTTAAAAATTAACAAAGAATTTAAATTTTGAATTATATAGATTTGAGTACATATACATAAAATATATTCCCTCGGTCTCATCCATTTCTTTACACTTTCCTTTTTGGGATGTACCATCCAATTCTTTACATTTTAAAAATTTCCAAAAATAGTAAAATTTTATAATATAAAAACTAACCATTTCCACTACTTTCCTCCATTTTACTTACTTTATACCTTAAATATTGACGGGTATCACTACTTTACTCATTTTTTCTTACTTTTTTCCACTACTTTACTTATTTTCCTTAACTTCTGTACCTAAACCAAATGTAATCAATTGATCGGGATGGAGGGAGTATGTGTTTTGCACATTATAAACCCAACACGAAATAATTTATCCGAAAATATTTCCTTATATATTTTATCCATAATTTGGTCGTCACGATATAAAATCATAAGAAAATAAGAATCGTCAAATTTTAAAATAAATTTATATGATAATCGTGAGGTGTTCCACTCCATCAATAACGCATCAAATATAGAAATTAATATTTTTATCTTTAAATATATTTAAAAAAAGTCAAGAGTTTTCGTCGTTGAAGAACCATAGTAGTACAAAAAAGTAAGCATTTGATCTTAAAATAAATAGATGACAACCGTTGAATATATTGTCACGTAATATCTTATGTTTTATATTTCCAAATATATATATATGTATATTAAATTAAAATTATTTGAAAATTTATTTGGGAATTAAAAGTAAACATGCACGAAGAAAGTGGAGAACAATTGAGTTGTTTTGGTTAGAAAAATATATAAAATAGGTAATGTATTTTAGTTGAAAAAAATAATTGGTTATAAATAAATTGATTATAGATAGGCCCGACCCAAATTATAGATAGGTCCGGCCCAAATACCGATCGACCGACCAAAACTTTTAATATTTCGTCCTAATTGATGTGCAAATAAAATCGCAAGCGCACGATCGTCGTTTTAGAAAATAAAGTTCAAACCACAGAGACTATTTATTTTTCGCAAGCACTTAATTCCTAATTTAGGCGGACTAGAACAATTAAACTTTAGGAGAGGTTTAATTTTCTAACTAATAAAAAAAAAAAAACTAGAAACTAAAACAAAAAAAATAGAAAATTAAATAATAAAATTTAATGACACACAAGTTTAATTTAAAAACTAAAAATTAAAATCAGGAAAATTAAGTAAAAAGAAAATAATAAATAAATAAACTGAAAAAAAAAACTAACAGCAAATGGTATTGGGCTAGAAGAGGAATTGGGCCAGATTTTTAAAATGTTAAACAAAAAAAAATCAAAAATGGTCTTAGAACTCTTAATGGGCCAAAATTAACTAATGGGCCATGACAAATAAAACTTTTAACAAGCACAAGAAAAATAGGCTGGACCAAGAAAAAAAACAGGCAGGCAACAAATTAACAAAAACGCGGACAAAAAAAAACAACTGAACAGATTGATAGTGGCAGGCGCGTGTTCCACACGCGCGGAAGAAAATGCAGAAAAATTCACAGAAAACTGGGTGGCGGGGCGGCTGTTCTTGTGCAGAAATGGGTGGAATTTAGCAGAAAAAAGCTCAAAAACTGACCGGAAAATGACCTCTAAACGGAGAAATTACACCACCAAACATCAAGATTAGTCCCCAAATAAAATAAAAAACTTACTTTAACATTAAATCTAACACTAAATCTAAAGATTAAAGACCCCAATTTTAACACTAACAACACCCAATAAACTCTAAAATATCAAACCCATTACATCTAAACACCAAATCCAATACCAAAAATTAAATCTACAAACTTAACAACTCAAGACACCCATTTTACCATCTACAAGAACAACACCAAACCACCTCCTTCAACCTCCAATCTTCAAAATCAACACCCACTACAAAATTAAGACTAAATTAACAAGGAGAATAAATCTAAGGGTGAAATCACCAAACCCACTTAAAAATTATTTTTTTAAATGGATTTAATGATTTCTTGAGCTACTTAACAAGAAGAACAACCTTTTAATGCAAGAAATGTAAACTAGCTCTTATCCGTCAAAATCCCACTCAAAAATTAAATTTTTAGATGGGTTTGACTTCAAGAACAACTAGGGAATGTAAATCTAAGCTAAATAACAAGGATTAAAAGCTAAAGAATGCTCCTTTCACCTCAAGTGGTGGCACAAAAACCATGGGTCCACTATTTTGGATTTAAGAAAGTTCATAGCCATGAAACAAGAACAAGATGTAAATGTAAATGACAAGACAAGATGAAAAAGAAAGCTCTTTTATTGAAATTGAAATGGAACTACAACCTTTGAAATAAAAGATGCATCTATACTAGGAAATTGAAATTACAACTAAAAACTAGTAAAAGGTGTGTAAAAAGTAAGGAAAAAAAAGTAAAAAGTAAAAAGTGTCTCATACAAGATGAGGGGTGGGGTATTTATAGGACTAGGATTAGGGATTAGGGTAGGGTTGGGTGAATCTTGGCCCTACACCTTCTAAATGTGGTGGAGCAATCCTAGCCATCTATTTGTTTCCTTCCCCTTTAAGCTTTGAAGAGTTGATCTTGACCATACACTTAGGTGGTGTGTTGGGATGATCTCCACCTTCCACATGTCCTCTAAGATTCCCTTTTCACCAAGCTCCTAATTCTTTTTCCTCTTTTCATTTAAGTCCTTTTTCTTCATCTTGCTCTTTATTTCTTTATTTTGCCATTTCTTTATTTATTCACGAATTTCCTGAAATGTAACAAAATAAATTATTAAAATACGAGTTCAAGCAATAAATAGGTACTAAAAATATGCAAAAATATGCACTTATCACTAATATATTATATACTGAGAATCAACACCTAGAGGGGAGGGGTGAATAGGTGTTATGACTAACAATGACCGATTTTAATTATTACCAAGTTATGTGACTGAAAAAGCAAAAACAGTTTGATTTTGCTGTCTGGCAGCTTACTGAGTTTACAGAATGTAAAGTGGCAGGTAGCTACGTTGTTCAATGCAGTATAGAAAATGTGCAGAAAATAAAGAACACACAACAATTTTAGCCAGGTTCGACCCCTATCTCCTATAGGTCTACGTCCCGGTCCTTTACCAACACGGCAAAGGAATATATTATTGATCAAAGTGAATTACTATTACACAATACAATAATATATCTCCCTGATCTCCCTGTTACTGTTTGCGGCTTGCTGAAACACCTTGTTCCTTGAACACAACTCTCTAAGTACTATACTAATCCAAGTATAAACTCCTCTAGCTATCAAGTTCCTTGAACCCTTGTTTCCCAAGCTCACAAAACCAGCAACTACCAACTTACAAGTTGAACAATACAAAGATATAATGAATTAAAACCGAAACTATGAACTCTAATCAAGAATATATATCGTATAATATATAAGAGCTCAAGTATGTAAAGATTTTGAAAATCAGCCTTTGATAGTACTTGTGATTTCTTTTTAAAACGTTGTCCAACAACTGAGAATGAAAACCACACAAGTATTTATATAATGAACAAATGATTTTGAATTAATCTAACAACCAACGGTCTTGACTACCAAGTCTCACGTTTTTGTTCCTTGATTAATTCAAGCCCAACGTTCATGAATCATAACGTTTAGAAACCAGAAGAATAGAGAGAATAAGAACGTTTAGAAAGACGTTTTCAACTGGTTTGTAAAGCCCAAGTCGTTAAAGGATAAAACGTTTATAAACAACTTCCTATAATATAGGAATTATATATATATATATATATATATACCTTATATAACTGATAGAGTCCTTACAAAACGTTTCCTAGAAGATTTCCTATAAATTAGGACTGAAACTCTATCTGCTGAAGGTATTGCCAGCTTGCTGCCTGCATACAAATTTTACTCTACCAGCTTACTGCCTGCATAGAAAGTTATTTTGCCAGCTAGCTGCTACAACATGTTTTGTTAGAAAATACATAAAACTTATCTCTTGCAAAACCATGTTAGTACAATACATCTAACCCAGCTTGCTTCTATAGTGTTATCATCAAAATACCAGGGTTTCAATCTCCCCCTTTTTGATGATTACACACCAATTTTAGGAAGAAACATAATTCTCCCCCTAAATCTAATAACCCTGCAACAAAATATTTATCTAACACGTATGCATTTCAATTAAAACATAAATACTCAAATATTAGATAACACATGATAATAAAAAACATTTAGTTCACATAAACCAAAACAAAATATCAAATAGTTCCAACATCTGCATAAACCAGCAGTAATACCACAAATAAGTCTAGAAGAACCAAACGAATCAAGTTCAAATAAGTTCAAACCATAACAAGCATAACAACCCAACCCATAAAATCCTAAAATTTATCTCCCCCTTAATCATAAAAAAGAAGAAAATTTAGGCATCCATCTTATCATCATCCTCCTCATTTCCATCAGCAATATCATAATCTTTAGCAATATCAGTAACTAAGTCCTTAGCAGCATCCAGAACAACATCCACAGCAGTTGTATCAACATTCGGAGAAGTAGTATGAGCAGGAGAACCAGATTCTGCAACAGCAGTAGCAAAGGCACAAAGACGAGAAGAAGACTTCGAACCAATAATTAAATCACGAAGAAAACGTATCTCATCAGTCATGACATCAAGTCGAGTATGAACTGCTTTAAAAGAATCACGAACTTCATCCATAAAAACTGCCATTTCAACCTCTTGAAGAGCTATCTTATGAGTATCAACAGAAATTGGTTGTGGGGGAGGTGGAGTTGGAATTGGCATTTGAATTAACGTGCCATCAGATTCCACTTTGAGATGAGACTGGAAAAGACTCTTTTGATCTAAAAACTCTGTGGCAACCTCTTTATCAGCCTCTCTTAATGGTACCCCATACCACTCAAACACACGAGTTAGTAGCAAACCATATGGCAAACCCGGTTGATTATGAGAATCAAAAACATCCAACATATTCTTGATAATTAACCCAGACAAATCAAACTGACGACCAGACAAAAGCATAGCAACAAGAGTAACATCTTGACCCGCAAAATTTGAACGACTGCCTAAACGAGGATTAATGTTTGCCAAACATACTCGAAACAGTAAATGGGCCATTGGAGTCACAGACTTAGTAGTAGGAGAAGCATATTGCAACAACCCATCGATATTACGAATTACTTTCAATTAATCTAAAGCAGAAAAACCCTCGACATCAACTGGACCCTTATTGGTACAAATAGACACATTCGACGGAGCAGTAATACCCAGAATATCATTAAGCGAATCTGGAGTTAACATAATCTTAGTCCCACGAACATTTGACATGCAAATTCCATTCTTCACAATATCCAAATTAGCATAGAACTCATAGACGCAATTAGGGTAACATTCGCGAGGCAAATCTTTGATAAATGAATCAAACCCTAACTGAGTGAATAACTTAATAGCACCACACCTGTGATAGGAATTACCTGCAATAGGTCGACCAGTGATGATAGTTCTATCACCTAAACGAAGATTAGCAAACCGGACCTCAAGCTCCTGAGACACAAAAGTGATGTCATATTTTGACCGCTTAATCGAAGAACCGTCGCCAAAACCCGTACGCTGGCCACCGGAAAATTCATCCCCACTGTCAAGACGAACCGGAGACAATAGGACCTCATCATCGTCATCGAACAAGCGTTTATTCTTGCATTTAGCAACCTTGGATTCAGCCGGAGTGAGAACATTTGAAGCAGCCCTTTTACCACGAGTAGTCCTTATTTTGCGATATGAAGAAAGTGAAGTTGGAGAGAGATGAAGAATGAAGAGTCAGGGGAGCCAAATGTATTTTAATCCTCTTTTTAGAATATACGGGGGAGTTGAAGAGTTAGGATTGATATTAAAACTACCCACCCCGAAAAAATAAAAGAGATACTTATCTTAATGAAAATGATATACATGAAAACTAATTTCAAATAAGACACAGAAAACTAGAAAACACATGAATATCAACAGGAACGACATATAACAATTATATAATACTAAAAAAAAAACTAAAGAGTTTAGAATGCAAGAAAAGAAAAATAAAAATGAAAAAAAAATCCAGAGAGTACCAGAATATATTATTGGCAGCTTGCTGCCAAGACATTGCACATGCCAAGTTCTCGGCGAAGAACTGAAAAACGTTCCTCGGCTAATGGCTTAGTGAAGATATCAGCTCGCTGGTATTCCGTATAAACAAATAAGAGCTCAATTTTGCCTTTTGCAACATTATCTCTCAAAAAATGATGTCGAACATCAATATGCTTCGTTCGTGAGTGATTCACCGGATTCTTTGAAATGTTTATTGTGCTTGTATTGTCACAATATATTGGAATCTTGTTGCATTTGATGCCATAGTCCCTGAGTGTTTGAATCATCCAAAGAATTTGGGCACAACAGCTTCCTGCAGCTAAATACTCACCTTCTGCAGTGGATAATGCAACAGAAGCTTGCTTCTTACTTTACCAAGACACCAAACTCTGTCCTAAAAATGCACAAACACCACTTGTACTCTTGCGATCAGTTTGACAACCTGCATAATCTGCATCACTAAACCCAACAAGATCAAAAGCATTTGTGATTGGATAAAATAAACCAAGAGTAATTGTGCCACTCAAATATTTGAATATTCGTTTAACCGCACTCAAGTGAGACTCTTTTGGTTTAGATTGAAACCTCGCACATACACAAACACTATACATTATATCAGGTCTAGAGGCAGTAAGATATAATAAACTACCAATCATACCTCTATACTTGCGAACATCAACATCTATACCTTGTTCATCTGCTGTCAGCTTGCTGGCAGGAGTCATTGGTGTTGATTTCGGCTTGATATTTTCAAATCCAAATCTTTTGAGTAGATTCTTGATATACTTGGATTGATGCACATAAATACCCTCTGGAGTTTGCTTAATTTGAAGACCCAAAAAGTAATTAAGCTCTCCCATCATGCTCATGTCAAACTCACTATGCATACACTTAGAAAACCACTTGCACATATCATCATTAGTAGATCCAAAAATAATATCATCCACATATATTTGTACAACTAAAATATCAGTACCATTATGTTTAGTAAATAATATGGGATCGATTTTACCTCGAATGAATCCATTTTTGATCAAAAACTTACTTAACCTTTCGTACCATGATCTAGGAGCTTGCCGCAATCCATATAATGCCTTCTTCAACTTGAAAACATGATTAGGAAATTGCTCATTCTCAAAACCAGGGGGTTGCTTGACATAAACTTCTTCCTTTAAGAAGCCATTAAGAAATGCACTTTTCACGTCCATTTGGTGTAGCTTGATCTTCTTGAAGCATGCAAATGAAAGTAGCATTCTTATTGATTCGAGCCTTGCAACCGGGGCATAAGTTTCCTCAAAATCTATTCCTTCTTGTTGATTGTATCCTTGTGCAACTAGTCTTGCTTTGTTTCGAGTAACCGTACCAAATTCATCAACTTTGTTCTTGAAGACCCATTTAGTACCAATGATTGAAGCATCTTTAGGTGGCTCCACAAGTTCCCAAACATCACATCTTTCAAATTGATTGAGTTCTTCTTGCATTGCCATAATCCAATTCTCATCTTGAAGTGCTTCTTTGACATTCTTTGGTTCCTCTTGAGCTAGAAAGGCCGTAAATGCACAAAAGTTGGCTTGACCCTTCCTTGTCTTGATTCCTTCTGATTTATCACCAATGATCAACTCTGGAGGATGATTCTTCACTGTTCTTGTTGACTTTGGCAATGAATGTTGAGCTATGACTTCCTCATGTACTCGAATTCTCTTGGATGGAGGAGAAGCTTCACCACCTTCATAGATATGCATCTTTTCTTGTGATCTCTGACCCCTTGGACCTTCCAAGGTGAGCTTTGACAACTTATCAATAGTGTCATCTACTGGAGAAGAGATTTCAGTTTGCTTTCCAGCTTCTGTAGTTGTCTCAGGCTGGTTGGCAGCTTGCTGTGACACAGTAGTTGTTACTGGCAGCTGGCTGTCATCACCTGCACCTGCAATATCTTCCTCATCTCTTGACAGATCAACATTAGACTCTTGAAATGAAACATCTATAGACTCTTCAACAATACATTTAGATGTATTATACACTCTATAAGCACGACTTGTTAAAGAATAACCCAAAAATATTGCTTCATAAGATTTAGCATCGAATTTACCATCTCTATCAATAGTTTTGAGTACAAAGCACCTGGAACCAAAAACTTTGAAATATCCAATGTTTGGCTTCTTATTCCTCAGCAATTCATAGGGAGTTTTGTTGAGAATAGGCCTGATAAGCACTCTGTTCAGAACGTAGCTTGCTGTGTTGACTGCTTCTGCCCAGAAACTCCTTGGCAGCTTGCTCTCTTGCAGCAAAGTCCTTGCAGTTTCTTGCAAAGATATGTTCTTTCTCTCCACAACTCCGTTTTGATGTGGGGTTCTTGGAGCAGAGAATTCATGTGAAATGCCTTTTTCCTCACAATAATCAATGAAGCCTTTTGAGATGAATTCACCTCCTCTATCACTTCTTATACCTATAAGTCTCGTATTCAACTTATTCTCAAGTAAAGTGATTAGCTTCTCAAATTCACTAAAAGCACAATCTTTAGTACGAAGAAACAATACCCATGTATATCTAGAATAATCATCAACAATAACAAATGCATATTGTTTACCTCCAATGCTTTTATATGCTTCCGGACCAAATAAGTCCAAATGGAGAAGCTCTAAAGGTTTAGTAGATGATACCATTGTCTTTGACTTATGTGGAGTCCTGATTTGTTTGCCTAATTGACAAGCCGAACATGTTTCCGTCTTGACATACTTCAATTTGGGTAGTCCTCTAACTAGCTTCTTTGTAGATAGCTTGCTGAGCAAGTCCATATGAGCATGTCCTAGCCTTCTATGCCAAAGATCTGGGTTTGTATCAACAGTAGCTAAACAACAGCCTACTTCCTGCATCTCAAAGTCCAACATATATATATTTCCTTCCCTTCTAGCAACTAGGGGGACTTTGTTAGTGCCAACATTAATAGTACATTTCTCTTTATCAAAAACAACAGTATGTCCATCATCATATAACTGACTTATACTAAGCAAATTATATTTAAGACCTTGAACATATTGTACTTTATCAATAGAAATGTTACTATTACCAATTGTTCCTTTGCCAAGTATACGGAGTGTTTTGCTATCACCAATTGTAACACTACCACCCCTTTTCATCTTTAGGCTAAGGAACTGAGATTTGTCTCCACACATATGTCTTGTACATCCACTATCCAATATCCATTGATTTGCATTGACTTTGACCACAAGACATACCTACAAAACCTATCCAATATCCATTGATTTGCATTGACTTTGACCACAAGACATACCTACAAAACAAAGAACAAACAACTCAACGTTTTGGTACCCAAATTCTGTTGGGTCCAGCATGGTTAGTTGATAAAACATAAAGAACATTCAATTCAGATTTCTTGATCCACATTTGGACCACTTTAGATGCTCGATTTCCTGTTCTCCTTGTTCTGGTAGCTTGCTGCCCAGAAACAGTCTGTCTGTTCCAGCTTGCTGGCTTAGTGTTCTCTGTCGGACAATGGTGTGACAAATGACCTTTCTTTCCACATTTGTAGCAAATTTTCCACGGCATAACATAATTATATGGTATACCCTGTTTGCCTTCATATTGAAAAGCCTTGGTCTTTGATGTAGAAGCCATTCCAAGTCCTTCTTTATCCATAGGAACCTTTGTTTGTTTCATAATAGTCTTTAATACTTCCTCTCCTTGAACAAATTTTCCCATGCCTTTCTCAAGCCTTGTAACTTCAGCTTCCAATTCCTTTATCTTCTCAGCTTGTTGAGTAGCTTCAATTGATATGGATTCTCTGATTTTGAATGTTTCAAGACATACATCTCTAGCTTCAATTTCTGCACGCAGCTCGCTGAGTTCCTTCATCAATGTATCATTTCTTTTGAGAAGTAATTTGTTGAACCCCTCAAGTCGTGTTAACTTTCTTTTGAGATCAGAAATAAGATCTTCATGATTGTTTGATGGAGTCTTTTCAGCCAATAGCTCAGAAATCATCTTTCGAAGTGAAGCATTCTTCTTTTCAAGTTCATTTTTCTCATTCTTTAATTCCATGAACTCCACAATAGATATAGTACTATGTCTCTGCAAAGTTAGTTCATCTAATGAATGATTACTAGAATTTGAATCAGAATTTATAGAGTTTACCTCACTACTATTGTCATCCAAATATGAAGCATCACTTTCTACAAGGCCATCTTCAGTGATTCCTCGCATAGTGTCTTCATCATCCAGACCAACAAGAGCTAGGTTCACCATCTCATCACCTGATTCATCATCAGAAGCTGAGTTCTCATCATCACTCCATGTCAAAAGAGCTTTAGATTTCATTCTGTCCTTTAAGGCAGCTTGCTGCCTAGGCTTGTTTTTCAGCTTGTAGCAGTCCCTTTTGAAGTGTCCCTTCTTGCCACATTCAAAACATGCATCATCATTTGAATCTCTTGACTCTCTTCTTGCTCCAAAAGCTTTTCCTTTTTTCTTCTTCAGCTTGTTCCTCTTTTCAATCATCTTCTTGATTTTTCTGGACATAAGAGCCAATTCCTCATCAGATTCTGATTCTGCATCTGAGACCAGCTTGCTGCTACTGGAGTGTAAGGCCAGATTCTTCATCTTTTCGACTGGAGCTCTAATAGATTCCACCTTGCTTTCAAGTATCCTGGTTTCAAATTGTTCTAGCTCAGCAAAGACAGCTAGATGATCCATAGTTTCAAGATTTGAAGAAGACTCCAAGGAAGTAACTTTGGGTTCATAAATAAATGGCACCGCACTTAGAACTTTCATATTGATTTCATCTTGAGGAATCGTTTTGCCAAGTCTCTTAAGTGCATTGATGTTCACTTGAAATCTAGCTTGACTTTCTTTGATAGATTCACCTTCTTTGAGTTTAAAATTTCCAAACTCATTCATTAACTTGCTAAGTTTGACCTTCTTCAAAGATGTTGAGCCTTCATGATAAGTTTCCAATGCATCCCACATCTCCTTTGCTGATTTAAGGGAAGATACTTTGTCATGCTCAGCTTGATTAAGCCCATTCATGAGAGAATTCCTTGCCTTTCCATTATAGCCAAATTTGATCAATTCATCAGTAGTAAGATCATCAATATCCTTATCTTTGCCATCTTTATCAAGGAATACATATGGACCCTTTTGAACAACCCTTAGAACAAGTGGATCTCTGGATAAATATGTTTCCATACGCCCTTTCCACCAGTTGTAATTGTCCGTTCCAGTGAGGAGAGGATCTCGGTAGTCATACTTTCCTTCGGGATAATTGTCAGCCATTTGATCGATACTTTTCCTGTTACAGAAAGATTAGTATACCAAAGCTCTGATACCAACTGAGAATCAACACCTAGAGGGGAGGGGTGAATAGGTGTTATGACTAACAATGACCGATTTTAACTATTACCAAGTTATGTGACTGAAAAAGCAAAAACAGTCTGATTTTGCTGTCTGGCAGCTTACTGAGTTTACAGAATGTAAAGTGGCAGCTAGCTACGTTGTTCAATGCAGTATAGAAAATGTGCAGAAAATAAAGAACACACAAAAATTTTAGCCAGGTTCGACCCCTATCTCCTATAGGTCTACGTCCTGGTCCTTTAACAACACGACAAAGGAATATATTATTGATCAAAGTGAATTACTATTACACAATACAATAATATATCTCCCTGATCTCCCTGTTACTGTTTGCAGGTTGCTGAAACACCTTGTTCCTTGAACACAACTCTCTAAGTACTATACTAATCCAAGTATAAACTCCTCTAGCTATCAAGTTCCTTGAACCCTTGTTTCCCAAGCTCACAAAACCAGCAACTACCAACTTACAAGTTGAACAATACAAAGATATAATGAATTAAAACCGAAACTATGAACTCTAATCAAGAATATATATCGTATAATATATAAGAGCTCAAGTATGTAAAGATTTTGCAAATCAGCCTTTGATAGTACTTGTGTTTTCTTTTTAAAACGTTGTCCAACAACTGAGAATGAAAACCACACAAGTATTTATATAATGAACAAATGATTTTGAATTAATCTAACAACCAACGGTCTTGACTACCAAGTCTCACGTTTTTGTTCCTTGATTAATTCAAGCCCAACGTTCATGAATCATAACGTTTAGAAACCAGAAGAATAGAGAGAATAAGAACGTTTAGAAAGACGTTTTCAACTGGTTTGTAAAGCCCAAGTCGTTAAAGGATAAAACGTTTATAAACAACTTCCTATAATATAGGAATTATATATATATGAAAATACATTCGAAATTATTTGAGCCCATATATATATATATATATATATATATATATATATAAGGTATATATATATATATATATATATATATATATATATATATACCTTATATAACTGATAGAGTCCTTACAAAACGTTTCCTAGAAGATTTCCTATAAATTAGGACTGAAACTCTATCTGCTGAAGGTATTGCCAGCTTGCTGCCTGCATACAAATTTTACTCTGCCAACTTACTGCCTGCATAAAAAGTTATTTTGCCAGCTAGCTGCTACAACATGTTTTGTTAGAAAATACATAAAACTTATCTCCTGCAAAACCATGTTAGTACAATACATCTAACCCAGCTTGCTTCTATAGTGTTATCATCAAAATACCAGGGTTTCATATACTAGCTTAAAACCCGTGCGATGCACGGATTGTTAATTGTTATTTTATTATTATTATTATTTTAATATTTTATTAATTGTAATTGTGCAAAAAATAAATAGGCATGTTAAAATAGCTAAACACTTTTAATTAATTAAAAACTTTAAAACAGATTTTAAAATAAATAAGTATGGGTTTGCCCGTTATATTTTTGGAAATGAGGGGTTTTAGTAAGAAAAAATAAAAATGTAACATATATTTAGTTTTAAAAGGTTAATGCCCGTGATATTTTTGGAAAATGAGGTTTTAAAATTTAATAATTAAAATTATTTAAATACGTTTTAAAATAAATAAGTAAAAGGTTTCTTGTGATATTTTTGGAAAAAGAATGGATTTTAGTGAGAAAAATAGAAAAAGTAAATTGTAAAAGACAATTTCCCGTGATATATTTAGAAAAGGAGGGACCTTGTTCGATAAAATATATAATGTGTTTTAGCTGAAAAAGTAATTGATTATAAATAGGTATTTGATTATTTATATTTTAATATTTTTAGTAATTGCATTTGTTAAGAAAAATAAGTAGATATGTTAAAATAGGTAAACTTTTAAAAATAATTATAATATTAAAATAGGTTTAAAAATAAATAACTAAATGTTTATCCGTGATATTTTTGGAAAAAGAGGGATTTTAGTAAGGAAAAATAGAAAAACTAACATGTTTTAGTTAAAAAAGTAATTGCCCGTGATATTTTTGAAAAAGTAGGGGAATTTGTTAGAAAAAATAGAAAAAATAATGTATTTTAGGTGAAAAAGGTAATTGGTTATAAATAGGTAATATTATTATTTAATAATATATTTCTATAAATAAGTAATGTTAATTAAGTAAAAACTAATTAAGGACAATTAAGTAAAATCACAACGTACCATACCGACCAACCAAAAGTAAAAACTAATTAAGGGCAATTAAGTAAAATCACAACGTATATTATATAATAGTATTAATATATAAATGTATATTAAATAAAAATTATTTCAAAAATTATTTGGGAATTAAAAGTAAACATGCATCAAGCCGCATAATCTAATTTCAAACAAGAGGTGGAAGCAGTACTTTGAATCAAATACATAAAAATGATATCAACATTTGAAACAAATGAATAGTTCTAGTGTCCATAAATTTAGCTTTTTACTAAAAGAGTATGAATTTCTGTATATCTTTATTTTTGGTTGGTTGAGTCAATTATTATATACAAGTTATTCATAATATTAGGTTTTTGAAATTCTTCATTGAATTTTTAAATTGTGTTTCAAAGAAAATGTATATTTTCAATTTTAATAACATAGTGAATGATGATTCATGATAAAGTTAAAAGTATCACCATTGTACTTATAAATAAAATACTACCTAGTAGTTGTATGATGAATAGAAGTTAGACAAATAGTACAGCATCCATAGACAAATTGGATGGCAATGCATAAAGTGGAGAACAGTTGAGGTCATCTCGGGAAGGTCAAGAATCAAGATACTAGGCAGCCGGATCTACACACAACTACTTCAAAATTTGAAATGAATGGGTTGGTCAGATCTGTTTAGCACGTCAGTGATATCAACGAGAAAGTAATCCTTCAAAACGTTTTTTTTAGAGTTTATTTACAAGTACAATACAAGTGAGATTGGCACCCCCGGCGTACATGCATTAAATATTGTAATCATGCTTTGTTATTACTAATTATTAATTAGTAACTTTAAAATGTGTAAACTGTAGTAGTAAGAAATTTTAAAAAATTTGCAATTATGTCTAGATCTCATACTTACATAAATGGAAAATTTTATTTAAATTTATTTCTTATTTTTTTACTCTTATTTTTTTCAATTTTATCATTGTCACTTATGTTAAGTTGTTTAATTTATTTTGACTATCTTATTACTACCAAGTGGTAAAAAATGATTACATTTTCAGCTAAAATACATTAACTTTTCTATTTTTACAACAAAATTCTCTATTTTTCTAAAAAAAAAATCACGGACAATTACCTTTTTCAACTAAAACATGTTACTTTTTCTATTTTTTCTTACTAAAATCCCTCATTTTCCAAAAATATCTCGTGCAAATCCTTACTTATTTATTTTGAAAGCTATTTAAATACTTTTAATTACGGACACTTACGTTTTCAACTAAAACATTTATTTTTTTCTATTTTTTCTTACTAAGACCCTCATTTTCCAAAAATATCATGGGTAAACAGTTATTAATTTATTTTAAAATCTATTTTAATACTTTTAATTATTTAAAAAAATTTAACATGCCTACTTATTTTTTTTAGCAAATGAAAATTAATAAAATATTAAAACATAAATAATAAAAATAATAATTATTAATAACAATCCGTGCATCGTACGAGTTTTAAGCTAGTATTAAGAAAGCTCAAAGTTAATAAATATTAATATCACTAATTTAAATAATATAATTAATACAAAAAGCGGAATAGATGGGAAAAACTTGATTATAAAAAAAACATGAATTTCAACTAGGTTACATTTTGTCCAATTGTAAACATTTATATACGTGCTCAACTAGTGAAGGATCCTTAATTTTTTAATATAAATTTATTAATTATTCTGAAACTATAAATTAACTAAAATATTTACAAAAAAATTCTAAAACAAATACTCCCTCCGTTCCCATCAAATTTTTATAAAAAGAATTGACACGTATAGATGAAAAATTAAAATAAAACATAACAGCTATACTTTGAATTGACAGGTACGGATGAAAAATTAAAATAAAATATACTGACAGCTATTCTTTATAAAAGCGGTACAGATGCTCACAAGCAGTGGGAGAATAGGACACCAGTAGCAATCTTGTCCAAAATCTAGTGATTAGACAAGTCACTGTACTACCTTTTTCCTTTTTCCTAGTCTGTACACTATATTTTCTCTAGTATCTATGCTACTATTTCCTCTCTCATATGTTGTGTTTTGAATTAAGGAGGCATGTTGTGTTTTCATCTCTTAGTCTTCAATTCAATTCTCTTTGTTACTCTCAAAGCTGTGTGCAAAAACTAACTCAGGTATCCTACATTCCAACATTTCTTCTCCTATTCCACACACACAAAGATAAATATATAATATGCTCTTAAATAGCTTGTAATATTTTGTAATATTCTTTTATATGCAGTTTTATGTAATGCATAGTCTTGAATTTGCAGATTATCTTGAGTTACTTTACTGTTTTTTTAAGGTGTTTTTTATGTATCCTAATATTCTTAATATATGTATAGATATTAACCATGATTCCTGCGCCCGCTCCTTCGCCCACAGAAGACCCCGTTCGTGATTTTTTGTTGTTGGTTACGTCTATTTCTCTAGGTGTGATGATCATCAGCACATACTGGATTAAATTTGCATACGCACCTGTGTCATCCTCCAACGTAAGCATTCCATTTTTTATATTTAGCTAGTTATTATGTATATGTGATTGCTTCATTAATATTTGTCTCATTTTTGTAGCCCGATTTTGGTGAATTCTTGAAGTCTTTTTCCTCAAATTACCGGTGCATTTACGCCAGTACTGTTGTTCGCCCCCCAAAACCAAGCTAGATTCCAAATTGTGGTGGTTGTACTGAGTGGTGCAAGTTTGGTGGTGGCTATTTTCACTGTTTATAGGGAAATGGGAAAAGCCAAGGCTAGGTTCCACTATTTAAATCCTAGCATTTTTGGTGAACGTATTCGCTTCTTGAGATATTCACACATGCTTGATGTGTTAGTACCAGTTTGCACTCTTGTTTATGGTGTTCTAAGGTTCTTGAAAGCCAATCACCAACATAGTATTGATTTTCGTGTGACCTACACCTTCGAGGCTGTGGTGCTTATCTTTGGAAACCAACAATTATTGTTGAAAGATACAAGAGAGACATCAAATCGTGCAAGACGAACAGAAGATGGTTCATTAGTCCAGATGAGAGAGGTCCATGATCTTTCATCGAACCGTTTTTGTTATATAATGGAAGATTCGCCAACAGATTGGACTACTGCTTTACGAGTGATTGATGTTGGTTCTGAGGAGCAGGTTTATTTATAGGTTTTAAATTAAAATTTGTTATCACCTCTTTTTTACAAGTTAATAACTTTATGTTTATTGAGCAGCGTCTTGAAGGAATTATATTTATGTATGGAGAGCTCACTGAAATCGCTAACGTTCACCGTCACCTTCAAATTCCCGATCATATTGAGAAAGACATAGATAAACTTGTTCAGTGTTTAGGGCAATTGGTAAGGAGTCATTTTTTAAAATGAATTTTTTAGTGTTCCTTAAATAAATGAAATCTAATAAATTGCTATTCTAAACTAACTTCTCTCTCGTTTTTCTTTAATCTTCTTAATTACCAGGTTAGAGAATTTTCTGGTTCGAATATGAGACGGTTTATGAACGGTTGTGGCCTCTACATTACATCGCCGGCCGTAGATGTCCTCTTCACACTTGAAAAAGTAAGTTATATTTATTTTTTGTTTCTTAGAATATAACTACTAAGAAAAAATCCATCACAAGGAGATAAAGTGGAGTTTATAGATATCATTAGCAATTTTTAATAGCAATAATTATATAAAACATAATAAAGTTATTGAATGAATAAATATATAGAATATAAAATTTAACAATTCAAAATCAGAAAAATACGAAATTTCACATTTCTAAAATATTATTAATTATATAAAACAAATAAAGTTAATGAGTGAAAAAATATATAGAATACAAAATTTAAATGAAAAAAATTTAAATATTTCACATTTTATTCGTATGTTTGTTTGTGTTATTACAAGCATTTAGTATCCAACAATTAGCCCGTGCAGTACAACCAAAAAACGGTAGAGCGTCTCATATCTATTATTCTGTACGTGTTGGTAGATATTAGAATCAAGGAACTATTCAGAATCTCCCAGATTTTATTGATTGCCACCGTGGTAATGATTATGTAGTTTTGCCCTATAATTTTTTTGTTTCATATTATTTCATGAGTTGGTCATTATCCAATAAATTATTACTTTTGTTCAATAATGTAGGATAATGTGCGTCCAACATTTTCATTTGTGTCCCTCATCAATAGCTTACCATTTCCGAGACGGAACTTGGAGTTTGAAAATTTTGCCGTAAGATGTTTGGCTAGGATGACTCGGGTGATTTTTCTTGTTTCCTGTTCATATCTTTTATCTACATTGTTCTTTTCAATTTTATTTTTTTAGGTTACATTGACAAGGCATTGTACTTCATAGGTTTTCATAAATGGATTTAAGTTGAGCGTTGATTTCATTCTGTTTAATATTTTATGAGAGTGTTGCATAACTTTGTTTTACGAAGTATTTTTAAAACTTGCTTGGGTTTGTAATATATTTGCATTTACATTGACGTAGGGTATGCTGGGAACAATTGATGAACTTGATATAAGCAGTGTTCTATTTAGCATTGATCTGTACTTGAAAGAAGTGGTGCCAGTCAACACGAGAAGGTAATGGAGTATATATTTGAACTCTTTAATAAACATCATTAGGTTTGTGGGTTAGGTAATTAGTTTCGTACTCTTTTGACATGGTTTTAACACTTAAATCTATCATATCTTAAGACCGTCTACAATTTTAGGTTTACAATCATCTTTACTCTGATGTACTATTTTGCAAACTAATAAAAATTTATTATAGTGATTTTGAAAATGATCCAACACTGCTTGTGATCACTAATATTATCAAAGAACTTGTTGAGCTTAGAGGGCGTCGGATTGAAGACCACCTGTCACTGCTGCCACCACGTGATAGTGTGCACACACCTATTGTCCTTACCCTTATCGACAAGTATCTGCATGTATCGTTAACTATAGCATTATGCTGAATAATGTTTACATTTAAAATTATGATATGAGTATGTATGTCTCTTAATGTTAGGATATGGATGCTACATATATCCCACCTGCATTTGGTCTTGCAAGCTCCTCTCAAGACGATCATATCATCAACATTTAGAATTTGATTATTTGAATGACTCGTAAGTCGTAAGTAAGCTTAGTCGTTATTTTGGTGTTACTAGTGAAGATTTGACAAACTACTTCTTATCCTTAAATTCCTAATGTGTATGACTGGATGTGTAAACTTAATTGCATTCTAGAATTTGGTACTGATGTAATGAATGATTGCATTATGGTTTCTTATTATGGTCAGTGTTGAAGTAAGATTATTAAGATTCTTTGCCCTTAAATTTTTGGAGATGTCTGTCTCTTATTTGATAATACTGAGTACTTGAATGTCAAGTGGAGTAGTTTGCTTGTAAAAGCTACCCCAAATTGCTTGCTTGTTGCTTATACATGTTATTGTGAGAGAAATTTGGTACAACACAATTGAGAGAATCTCGCTGGAATATTCGTGAAACACGTCCTTGATTATCGGACAGAGCTTACAGGTTCAAAGCTCGAAGCCTGAAGCTCACTATAAATACAGAATGGTTGAAGTGAGAATTCCGGGGGCTGAGTTGACAAACCACCGGTCGAAATAAGCAGTGTAAATCCTACACTACCAGTAAATTCGTCGGAATATGTATCACTGAGGTGCACGTGCCTTATGCTTCTCAAGAGTGAAAATCTGAATCCTTTAGTCAAGTGCCTACATATCCTATTTATAGGATTCAAGCCCCATGTAGTTCTATTAAGTTTATACTTCTTCCTTCCTGCAAATTCGATCACTCTAGGATAATCCATCCTAGAGTTATAGTCGAATTAATCAGCTCCAGCCAAGCTTTCCAGTGTCCTAGTCCATGTCCGTCTCTAAGTCCTATAAATCCTCATATATGCGATGTATATCCGGTACAACCAATATAAGTCCTATATTAATTGTAATTATTCCAATAAGTACGTTTCATCCAGCCTAGAAGTCCTTTGCCCACTATACTTCCGTGCACATAGAGTATCGGTAACTGAATCCTTGTCCTACTAGTGCTCTGCCTCCCAGGGATCCTGACCACTCGTCACCTTAGACCAGTATCGAGGTTCATACCCCCTGAACCTCAATTCCCTTTACCTGAACCCTGACACCTTGATCCTGCCTTGGCGCCTTGAACCTGTATCTCAGTTCACACCAACCTAGCCCAATACACCCCTACTGGAAGGTCAAGATACTAGGCAGCCGGATCTACAGACAACTACTTCAAAATTTGAAATGAATGGGTTGGTCAGATCTGTTGTAGCACGTGAGTGATATCAACGAGAAAGTAATCCTTCAAAACGTTTTTTTTAGAGTTTATTTACATGTACAACACAAGTGAGATTGGCACGCCCGCGTACATGCATTAAATATTGTAATCATGCTTTGTTATTACTAATTATTAATTAGTAACTTTAAAATGTGTAAACTGTAGTAGTAAGAAATTTTAAAAAATTTGCAATTATGTCTAGATCTCATACTTACATAAATAGAAAATTCTATTTAAATTTATTTCTTATTTTTTTACTCTTTTTTTTTTCAATTTTATCATTGTCACTTATGTTAAGTTGTTTAATTTATTTTGACTATCTTATTACTACCAAGTGGTAAAAAATGATTACATTTTCAGCTAAAATACATTAACTTTTCTATTTTTATAACAAAATTCTCTCTTTTTCTAAAAAAAAAATCACGGACAATTACATTTTTCAACTAAAACATCTTACTTTTTCTATTTTTTCTTACTAAAACCCCTCATTTTCCAAAAATATCTCGTGCAAATCCTTACTTATTTATTTTGAAAGCTATTTAAATACTTTTAATTACGGACACTTACGTTTTCAACTAAAACATTTATTTTTTTCTATTTTTTCTTACTAAGACCCTCATTTTCCAAAAATATCATGGGTAAATAGTTATTAATTTATTTTAAAATCTATTTTAATACTTTTAATTATTTAAAAAAATTTAACATGCCTACTTATTTTTTTTAGCAAATGAAAATTAATAAAATATTAAAACATAAATAATAAAAATAATAATTATTAATAACAATCCGTGCATCGTACGAGTTTTAAGCTAGTATTAAGAAAGCTCAAAGTTAATAAATATTAATATCACTAATTTAAATAATATAATTAATACAAAAAGCGGAATAGATGGGAAAAACTTGATTATAAAAAAAACATGAATTTCAACTAGGTTACATTTTGTCCAATTGTAAACATTTATATACGTGCTCAACTAGTGAAGGATCCTTAATTTTTTAATATAAATTTATTAATTATTCTGAAACTATAAATTAACTAAAATATTTATAAAAAAATTCTAAAACAAATACTCCCTCCGTTCCCATCAAATTTTTATAAAAAGAATTGACACGTATAGATGAAAAATTAAAATAAAACATAACAGCTATACTTTGAATTGACAGGTACGGATGAAAAATTAAAATAAAATATACTGACAGCTATTCTTTATAAAAGCGGTACAGATGCTTACAAGCAGTGGGAGAATAGGACACCAGTAGCAATCTTGTCCAAAATCTAGTGATTAGACAAGTCACTGTACTACCTTTTTCCTTTTTCCTAGTCTGTACACTATATTTTCTCTAGTATCTATGCTACTATTTCCTCTCTCATATGTTGTGTTTTGAATTAAGGAGGCATGTTGTGTTTTCATCTCTTAGTCTTCAATTCAATTCTCTTTGTTACTCTCAAAGCTGTGTGCAAAAACTAACTCAGGTATCCTACATTCCAACATTTCTTCTCCTATTCCACACACACAAAGATAAATATATAATATGCTCTTAAATAACTTGTAATATTTTGTAATATTCTTTTATATGCAGTTTTATGTAATGCATAGTCTTGAATTTGCAGATTATCTTGAGTTACTTTACTGTTTTTTTAAGGTGTTTTTTATGTATCATAATATTCTTAATATATGTATAGATATTAACCATGATTCCTGCGCCCGCTCCTTCGCCCACAGAAGACCCCGTTCGTGATTTTTTGTTGTTGGTTACGTCTATTTCTCTAGGTGTGATGATCATCAGCACATACTGGATTAAATTTGCATACGCACCTGTGTCATCCTCCAACGTAAGCATTCCATTTTTTATATTTAGCTAGTTATTATGTATATGTGATTGCTTCATTAATATTTGTCTCATTTTTGTAGCCCGATTTTGGTGAATTCTTGAAGTCTTTTTCCTCAAATTACCGGTGCATTTACGCCAGTACTGTTGTTCGCCCCCCAAAACCAAGCTAGATTCCAAATTGTGGTGGTTGTACTGAGTGGTGCAAGTTTGGTGGTGGCTATTTTCACTGTTTATAGGGAAATGGGAAAAGCCAAGGCTAGGTTCCACTATTTAAATCCTAGCATTTTTGGTGAACGTATTCGCTTCTTGAGATATTCACACATGCTTGATGTGTTAGTACCAGTTTGCACTCTTGTTTATGGTGTTCTAAGGTTCTTGAAAGCCAATCACCAACATAGTATTGATTTTCGTGTGACCTATGTTGGAACGGATGATTACTGTTCTGCGTTTTACTATATGATTGATTACGAGTTCGAAAAGAAAACTTTACCTTAATCGATACGATTCTGATCCACGTCTTCTACTGAATTCCTTGATTCCCTTCGAGCGAAGTGTGGCCTTCGATCTCCCGAAGTTTCCTCTCCTTAAAGCCTCGAAATCCCAAAACCCTAGCTCCTTGCGGCTGCCCTAGGTTTTAATCTCGAATTATGAAAAACCGAAAAAACGTTTTCAGCCTTTAGGAGAACAAGAATATTTATAGGCTCCAGTAGGGATCATGGACAATTAGGTCGGGCCTCCCAATGACATTCTGGGTCAAGCCCAATGTCATTAAATATTAATTCTATCCACTAACGAATTAATATCTGCACTGCCTTTCCTAATACCGTAATTGCTTTATTATTAAATTCGGCTCCTATATTATTTGCTTATTAAATTCCCCATGTTTAAGATATCGTATGTCCATTAATTAAATTAATTTCTGATAATTAATTTAATTAATATCTTTTTATCCTTGATCATCCACTCAACCTTATAATTATGCAAGAACAAATCTGCCTGCAGGACTAAAGCATAATTATCTTTATGAGCTTTCAAGAGGACATCATCAACCCGAATATTATCAGGACATGGTTTCCTTATGTAATTAATATCCCACTCTGCATGCAATGTCATTGCTCAATACATAATATTGTAATTAACAATTAATTACATCACATATGAATCAAAGCATGTGCATTGCATACAAGTGTCAATCACTACACTTGGATTGAGAACCTAAGCATTAATAATATCATAGAATCTTAGTTCTTCTTTATTGTCAGAATAGAAGAACAATTCTAATATTTCGATCCTGTTCAATATACACAAAGTATACAAGTATTATTTAATAGTCAAGATAAACTATTCCAAATAATACTTCAGTTATTCCAGTGGTTTGTCTAATTCCACTTAAACTGTGAACCCTTTATATTATATATAGACACTGATAATTTAATCTTCTGTTATCCCATTTGATACTAAATTATCCACAATATATAATAAACAGACAATGTAAAAATATGCAATCAAGATTCTCAATAAAATGGACAATGTTTATATACTACTAATGAATAGTTTAGTATAAAACCCAACAATCTCCCACTTATACTCAAGCTATTCTTTGAGTATATCAGTGTTTATTAATATAATCCGCTACCAGTTTAAATAACTATTCCGTGACCAGACATCTGACTCCTATCGCCTCCACGTGTTCTTCAAAAACCTTAGCTGGTAAACTCTTCGTGAAAGGATCAGCACGGTTGTCCTTTGATGCTATATCAGTCACAATAATATCTCCTCGCTTAACGAACTGTCGTATGAGGTGATACTTACGCTCAATGTGTTTTGCTGCCTTATGTTCTCGTGGTTCCTTTGTATTTGCAACAGCACCAGTATTATCACAATAAATTGTGATTTGCCGTGGCAAATTAGGAACTACATTCAAATCCAGCAGGAAATTCCGGAACCATATAGCCTCCTTGGCTGCCTCAGAGGCTGCCACATATTCAGCTTCCATGGTTGAGTCTGCGATGCATTTCTGCTTCACACTCCTCCATATTACAGCTCCACCTCCTAAAGTAAAAACACACCCCGAGGTTGACTTCCTCTTATCCCTATCTGTCTGGAAATCTGAATCGGTATATCCTACAGGAAACATGTCTGAAGCCTTGTAAATTAACATATACTTCTTAGTCCTTCGCAGGTACTTAAGTATCGTTTTTACTGCACTCCAATGCTCCTGACCTGGATTGGACTGATATCTACTGACCATGCCTACGGCAAAGCAAATATCAGGTCTCGTGCATAACATGACATACATTAAGCTTCCACATGCTGAAGCATAAGGAACTGCTTTCATGTTCTCTATCTCCTTAGGTGTTTTAGGACACTGCTCCTTTGATAGAGAGACTCCATTTCTAAAAGGTAAATTACCCTTCTTAGAGTCCTGCATGTTAAAACGAGCCAATACCTCATCAATGTACGGTTCTTGAGATAAAGCCAACGTTCTTTTCTTGCGATCTCTTATAACTTTGATCCCAAGAATGTATGCGGCTTCACCTAAGTCTTTCATTTCAAATTGTTTGAACAACCATGCCTTAATAGATGACAACATCTCTACATTGTTTCCAATGAGCAAAATGTCATCTACATATAGTACTAGAAAAACCACTGCATTTCCTTCACTTTTCCTATACACACATGCTTCGCTTGGAGTCTGATCATAACCATTTGTCTGGACGGCCTGATCAAAACGAATGTTCCACTCCCTGGAAGCTTGTTTCAGTCCATAAATGGACTTCTTAAGCTTACACACTAGATGCTCTTGGCCCTCTTTGATGAATCCCTCTGGTTGCTGCATATGGATGTTTTCATCAAGACTTCCATTTAGGAAAGCTGTCTTGACATCCATTTGCCAAATCTCATAATCGAGATGAGCTGCTATAGATAAAAGAATCCGGATTGACTTAAGCATGACTACCGGAGAAAAGGTTTCCTCATAATCAATTCCTTGTTTCTGAGTATACCCTTTCGCAACAAGTCTTGCTTTCCAGGCTTTCACCTTTTTGTCAGATCCTCTTTTTCTTTTGTAGATCCACTTGCATCCAATGGGTTTTACACCATTGGGTGGTTCCACGAGATCCCAGACTTGATTGGAATACATAGATTCCATCTCAGATTGCATAGCCTTTTGCCAAAGATCTGCATCCTTATCTTGCATTGCTTCTTCGTATGTCCTGGGATCCTCATCATGTTCACCAGAGACTAAGTCCGAAGACTCTCCCAAAAACATGAACCTCTCAGGTTGTTTAACAACCCTCCCACTACGACGAAGCATTGGAGTGGTATTAGTGATAGGTTGTTCATTTACTTGTGGTTGTTCTACTTGTATCGGTGGCATATTAGAATTATCTTGTCCTCCCACTAGTTCTTCTAAAACAACAGTACTCATGGGTTTGTGATTCATTATATAGTCTTCCTCTAAGAATCTAGCATTGGTGCTTACAATGATATCCCGATCCTTAGGACTATAAAACAAATACCCTTTTGTTCCCTTGGGATAACCCACAAACAGCCTTACTTCTGTACGAGAATCTAACTTAGTCACGTTCTTGTTCAGCACATGTGCTGGACAACCCCAAATCCGAATGTGTTTCAAACTAGGTTTGGTACTAGTCCACAATTCTTTTGGAGTTTTTGGAACTGACTTAGAAGGTACCAAGTTTAGAAGATAAGCCGCTGTTTCTAGAGCATGTCCCCAAAACGACTTGGGTAAATTCGAATAACTCATCATCGATCTAACACTCTCTAAAAGAGTCCGGTTCCTTCTTTCTGCTACACCATTCTGCTGAGGTGTGCCAGGTGCAGTCAACTGGGATGAAATCCCCTGTTCTGATAAATATTCTCTAAATTCTCCAAGCAGGTATTCGCCCCCACGATCTGATCGTAGTGACTTGATACATTTTCCTGAATGTCGCTTCTCCGCACTTGCTTTGTACTCTTTGAATTTTTCAAAGCACTCAGACTTGCGGTGCAACAGATAAATGTATCCATATCTCGAATAATCATCAATGAAAGTGACAAAATATTCATACCCACCTCTCGCTTGGATATTCATAGGTCCACATAAATCAGTATGAACCAATTCTAACACATCTTTGGCTCTATTTCCTTTTGCCTTAAAAGGTCTACTGGTCATTTTTCCTTCCAAGCAAGATTCACAGACTGGAAATGGCTCCACTGCCAACGAGCCTAAAGGCCCATCTACTACCAATCTTTGAATCCTCCTCAAGTTAATATGACCTAATCTCAAGTGCCAAAGATATGTTTGGTTCAATCCAGAAGGTTCCTTTCTTTTACTAGAGGTAGAAAATGTATTATTAATTTCACTTGGTTGCAGCATTGGTTCTATAGGATCAATAATATATAAATTGTCTTTCAATGTACCAGAACATATAACTCGTTTATTCATCATAATGGAAACATTACGATCCAAACAAACATTATAACCATCCATAGCAAGTTTAGAAACCGAAATTAAATTCCTTCTAAATGAAGGTACATAAAGACAATTATTCAAAACCAAAATCCTATCATAACCAAAAGATAAAGAAATAACTCCAACTGCAACCACTGCTACTTTCGTAGCATCTCCCATGAACACATATATCTCGCCATCTCTAAGCAGCCTGGTTTTCTGGAACCCCTGCATGGAATTACAAACATGATCAGTGGCTCCTGTGTCTACACACCAAGTGCTCGTAGACATAGCCGCTATATATGTTTCCGTAACAAGAGAAAGAGACATACCAGTATTGTTCTTCTTAGAAAGAGGACAATCCTTTTTCCAGTGACCCGACTGCTTGCACTTGAAGCACTTGCCCTTAGGCTTCTTCACTGAATTCTGAACTCCCAATGGTTTCACAACTTTCTGTGTCTGAACCTTCTTCTTCTTCTTTCCTTTCGGCTTTGAAGAAGAAACTTTCTCAGCCACATTTACCTGAACATGCTGCTGAAATAATGATTCCGCTGCCTGAAGCTCTGTCAGAAGTTCCGCAAGACTATACAACTTCTTGTTCATGTTGTAATTCAAGCGAAACGGCTCAAAGCTTTTGGGCAAACTCATAAGTATGATATCGACCTGCGTTTCCGCATCAATATCAGCACCAAGGACCTCTAGTTCATTTATATGAGACATCATCAGAAGAACATGGTCCCTTACAGGTGTTTTTTCAGCCATCTGAGTGTTCATTAGAGACTTCATTGCTACTTGCCTAGCAGCCCTATTCTGATCTCCGAAAAGCTCCTTGAGATTAAAGAGCATATCTGCAGCAGTGGTCATGGCCTGATGCTGATGTTGCAAAACACCCGACATTGCTGCCAGAATGTAACATCGCGACATCTCATCTGCCTTAGTCCACTTCTTAAAATACTCTTTTTCCTCATCCGGAGCATCGGCAGCAGGCTGGTCCGGTTGGGGTTCAACAGTACAAAATTTGAACTCTTCAGCAGTCAACACTATGTCCAAATTGCGTTTCCATTCAATATAGTTAGGTCCGGTAAGTTTGTTATCCTTAAGTATGGTGAAAAGTGGATTAAAGCCCATTCTATCCTGAGAATCATGCATATAACACTTAATCAGAAAATTGCATATATCTTAAAACCTATTGGTTTCCTCTAACAATTAATTAAAATTAATGCACTAATATTTAAATTCCATAAATATCTGGTACGCCATGATGGATGACATATATACCATTTAAATTTAAATATTACTTCGGTCCTACTACTAAATAATACGCCACGTTAGGGTGGACTATATATTATCTTTCATAGCTAAGTGTATACCATTATTTAGATCTTAAGTTGCCTTTAGTCAGACCCATCCGTTCGATGTATCAATGGATAAATCCCAGGTGTTTTCGGTGAAGTCACAGACGGACTCGCTTAAGAACACAACTCCGTAGACAGAAATATCCATTATCAACATCAATCAAGGAATGTCCAACTTTTTTCTCGAATTCTATGAAACTTGGTTTGTCACGATGGGGTGAGCTTACCTTTCAATATTCGTGATTAACTTAAGAAGATTGTCCTAGTAATATCCTTAACACTACCCAGACGTCATAAATCATACGCCACGATGGGTGACATATATCCAATTCATAATCGTCCTAGTGTTAAATTACATACAACCAATAATGGATGACCATGGGATCTAATATCAAATTAATTCCCTCTCCCACTTAGTATTTTACTTTGAGGATTTTTTTATATCTACATGCATCGTCCTATGTTAATTCTTCGAGGTCCACATGTTATCATAATAACAAGACAAAGAACACATAACATAGTAGAACATGGCATGACGATCAACATAATTAAAGCATAACATATAACCCTATGTCCATGTCGTTCTAGCATACTAAGGTTAGTATTGCATGGCATGATAATCACGTAAGGCATATAAAATTGCAATAATTAAAATAAATAGCAGAAATTATGTAAAACATAATAAAACACATCCACTATTATGGCCCCAGAAAATTAGCTTCGAATTCCTTCGTTGAAAATTTCCCGAAATCTTCAGGAGCCCGTTTGGAGGCCTAAACAGCGTCAGAATGGGTCGAAAAATCGGGGAATGGTTCTTTAGATACATTCCAGCCTGTTCGTCTCGTTCTGCCGTTTCCGAAAAGTGCTTATTCGCCCAAATCGGACATCGTATGCAAAATCTGCAGCCAAAACAGCGAAGCTCCCACGAAAACAGTATGGCGCAGCGGAAGAACTCTGTTTCTCGTATCTCCGATGTTTAAACGATTACATACAACATAATACAGCAAAACAAACCTATTCTATTACATACATCTGATCATAATCTTAACTATCACGATAAACCCTCGTGATTTACAACAATCAAACATCCACGATAAACCACGTGGGATCCAATCACATAATCAAATAAAACATGACCATAATAGTGGATTACAACCTGCATCACAAAATCAATACAAGCAACCACCATATACATGCATATATAATTACGACATGGACATCATATCATAAAACGCAGAACTGCATAACCAGGCTCTTGATGCCAATTGTTGGAACGGATGATTACTGTTCTGCGTTTTACTATATGATTGATTACGAGTTCGAAAAGAAAACTTTACCTTAATCGATACGATTCTGATCCACGTCTTCTACTGAATTCCTTGATTCCCTTCGAGCGAAGTGTGGCCTTCGATCTCCCGAAGTTTCCTCTCCTTAAAGCCTCGAAATCCCAAAACCCTAGCTCCTTGCGGCTGCCCTAGGTTTTAATCTCGAATTATGAAAAACCGAAAAAACGTTTTCAGCCTTTAGGAGAACAAGAATATTTATAGGCTCCAGTAGGGATCATGGACAATTAGGTCGGGCCTCCCAATGACATTCTGGGTCAAGCCCAATGTCATTAAATATTAATTCTATCCACTAACGAATTAATATCTGCACTGCCTTTCCTAATACCGTAATTGCTTTATTATTAAATTCGGCTCCTATATTATTTGCTTATTAAATTCCCCATGTTTAAGATATCGTATGTCCATTAATTAAATTAATTTCTGATAATTAATTTAATTAATATCTTTTTATCCTTGATCATCCACTCAACCTTATAATTATGCAAGAACAAATCTGCCTGCAGGACTAAAGCATAATTATCTTTATGAGCTTTCAAGAGGACATCATCAACCCGAATATTATCAGGACATGGTTTCCTTATGTAATTAATATCCCACTCTGCATGCAATGTCATTGCTCAATACATAATATTGTAATTAACAATTAATTACATCACATATGAATCAAAGCATGTGCATTGCATACAAGTGTCAATCACTACACTTGGATTGAGAACCTAAGCATTAATAATATCATAGAATCTTAGTTCTTCTTTATTGTCAGAATAGAAGAACAATTCTAATATTTCGATCCTGTTCAATATACACAAAGTATACAAGTATTATTTAATAGTCAAGATAAACTATTCCAAATAATACTTCAGTTATTCCAGTGGTTTGTCTAATTCCACTTAAACTGTGAACCCTTTATATTATATATAGACACTGATAATTTAATCTTCTGTTATCCCATTTGATACTAAATTATCCACAATATATAATAAACAGACAATGTAAAAATATGCAATCAAGATTCTCAATAAAATGGACAATGTTTATATACTACTAATGAATAGTTTAGTATAAAACCCAACAATCTCCCACTTATACTCAAGCTATTCTTTGAGTATATCAGTGTTTATTAATATAATCCGCTACCAGTTTAAATAACTATTCCGTGACCAGACATCTGACTCCTATCGCCTCCACGTGTTCTTCAAAAACCTTAGCTGGTAAACTCTTCGTGAAAGGATCAGCACGGTTGTCCTTTGATGCTATATCAGTCACAATAATATCTCCTCGCTTAACGAACTGTCGTATGAGGTGATACTTACGCTCAATGTGTTTTGCTGCCTTATGTTCTCGTGGTTCCTTTGTATTTGCAACAGCACCAGTATTATCACAATAAATTGTGATTTGCCGTGGCAAATTAGGAACTACATTCAAATCCAGCAGGAAATTCCGGAACCATATAGCCTCCTTGGCTGCCTCAGAGGCTGCCACATATTCAGCTTCCATGGTTGAGTCTGCGATGCATTTCTGCTTCACACTCCTCCATATTACAGCTCCACCTCCTAAAGTAAAAACACACCCCGAGGTTGACTTCCTCTTATCCCTATCTGTCTGGAAATCTGAATCGGTATATCCTACAGGAAACATGTCTGAAGCCTTGTAAATTAACATATACTTCTTAGTCCTTCGCAGGTACTTAAGTATCGTTTTTACTGCACTCCAATGCTCCTGACCTGGATTGGACTGATATCTACTGACCATGCCTACGGCAAAGCAAATATCAGGTCTCGTGCATAACATGACATACATTAAGCTTCCACATGCTGAAGCATAAGGAACTGCTTTCATGTTCTCTATCTCCTTAGGTGTTTTAGGACACTGCTCCTTTGATAGAGAGACTCCATTTCTAAAAGGTAAATTACCCTTCTTAGAGTCCTGCATGTTAAAACGAGCCAATACCTCATCAATGTACGGTTCTTGAGATAAAGCCAACGTTCTTTTCTTGCGATCTCTTATAACTTTGATCCCAAGAATGTATGCGGCTTCACCTAAGTCTTTCATTTCAAATTGTTTGAACAACCATGCCTTAATAGATGACAACATCTCTACATTGTTTCCAATGAGCAAAATGTCATCTACATATAGTACTAGAAAAACCACTGCATTTCCTTCACTTTTCCTATACACACATGCTTCGCTTGGAGTCTGATCATAACCATTTGTCTGGACGGCCTGATCAAAACGAATGTTCCACTCCCTGGAAGCTTGTTTCAGTCCATAAATGGACTTCTTAAGCTTACACACTAGATGCTCTTGGCCCTCTTTGATGAATCCCTCTGGTTGCTGCATATGGATGTTTTCATCAAGACTTCCATTTAGGAAAGCTGTCTTGACATCCATTTGCCAAATCTCATAATCGAGATGAGCTGCTATAGATAAAAGAATCCGGATTGACTTAAGCATGACTACCGGAGAAAAGGTTTCCTCATAATCAATTCCTTGTTTCTGAGTATACCCTTTCGCAACAAGTCTTGCTTTCCAGGCTTTCACCTTTTTGTCAGATCCTCTTTTTCTTTTGTAGATCCACTTGCATCCAATGGGTTTTACACCATTGGGTGGTTCCACGAGATCCCAGACTTGATTGGAATACATAGATTCCATCTCAGATTGCATAGCCTTTTGCCAAAGATCTGCATCCTTATCTTGCATTGCTTCTTCGTATGTCCTGGGATCCTCATCATGTTCACCAGAGACTAAGTCCGAAGACTCTCCCAAAAACATGAACCTCTCAGGTTGTTTAACAACCCTCCCACTACGACGAAGCATTGGAGTGGTATTAGTGATAGGTTGTTCATTTACTTGTGGTTGTTCTACTTGTATCGGTGGCATATTAGAATTATCTTGTCCTCCCACTAGTTCTTCTAAAACAACAGTACTCATGGGTTTGTGATTCATTATATAGTCTTCCTCTAAGAATCTAGCATTGGTGCTTACAATGATATCCCGATCCTTAGGACTATAAAACAAATACCCTTTTGTTCCCTTGGGATAACCCACAAACAGCCTTACTTCTGTACGAGAATCTAACTTAGTCACGTTCTTGTTCAGCACATGTGCTGGACAACCCCAAATCCGAATGTGTTTCAAACTAGGTTTGGTACTAGTCCACAATTCTTTTGGAGTTTTTGGAACTGACTTAGAAGGTACCAAGTTTAGAAGATAAGCCGCTGTTTCTAGAGCATGTCCCCAAAACGACTTGGGTAAATTCGAATAACTCATCATCGATCTAACACTCTCTAAAAGAGTCCGGTTCCTTCTTTCTGCTACACCATTCTGCTGAGGTGTGCCAGGTGCAGTCAACTGGGATGAAATCCCCTGTTCTGATAAATATTCTCTAAATTCTCCAAGCAGGTATTCGCCCCCACGATCTGATCGTAGTGACTTGATACATTTTCCTGAATGTCGCTTCTCCGCACTTGCTTTGTACTCTTTGAATTTTTCAAAGCACTCAGACTTGCGGTGCAACAGATAAATGTATCCATATCTCGAATAATCATCAATGAAAGTGACAAAATATTCATACCCACCTCTCGCTTGGATATTCATAGGTCCACATAAATCAGTATGAACCAATTCTAACACATCTTTGGCTCTATTTCCTTTTGCCTTAAAAGGTCTACTGGTCATTTTTCCTTCCAAGCAAGATTCACAGACTGGAAATGGCTCCACTGCCAACGAGCCTAAAGGCCCATCTACTACCAATCTTTGAATCCTCCTCAAGTTAATATGACCTAATCTCAAGTGCCAAAGATATGTTTGGTTCAATCCAGAAGGTTCCTTTCTTTTACTAGAGGTAGAAAATGTATTATTAATTTCACTTGGTTGCAGCATTGGTTCTATAGGATCAATAATATATAAATTGTCTTTCAATGTACCAGAACATATAACTCGTTTATTCATCATAATGGAAACATTACGATCCAAACAAACATTATAACCATCCATAGCAAGTTTAGAAACCGAAATTAAATTCCTTCTAAATGAAGGTACATAAAGACAATTATTCAAAACCAAAATCCTATCATAACCAAAAGATAAAGAAATAACTCCAACTGCAACCACTGCTACTTTCGTAGCATCTCCCATGAACACATATATCTCGCCATCTCTAAGCAGCCTGGTTTTCTGGAACCCCTGCATGGAATTACAAACATGATCAGTGGCTCCTGTGTCTACACACCAAGTGCTCGTAGACATAGCCGCTATATATGTTTCCGTAACAAGAGAAAGAGACATACCAGTATTGTTCTTCTTAGAAAGAGGACAATCCTTTTTCCAGTGACCCGACTGCTTGCACTTGAAGCACTTGCCCTTAGGCTTCTTCACTGAATTCTGAACTCCCAATGGTTTCACAACTTTCTGTGTCTGAACCTTCTTCTTCTTCTTTCCTTTCGGCTTTGAAGAAGAAACTTTCTCAGCCACATTTACCTGAACATGCTGCTGAAATAATGATTCCGCTGCCTGAAGCTCTGTCAGAAGTTCCGCAAGACTATACAACTTCTTGTTCATGTTGTAATTCAAGCGAAACGGCTCAAAGCTTTTGGGCAAACTCATAAGTATGATATCGACCTGCGTTTCCGCATCAATATCAGCACCAAGGACCTCTAGTTCATTTATATGAGACATCATCAGAAGAACATGGTCCCTTACAGGTGTTTTTTCAGCCATCTGAGTGTTCATTAGAGACTTCATTGCTACTTGCCTAGCAGCCCTATTCTGATCTCCGAAAAGCTCCTTGAGATTAAAGAGCATATCTGCAGCAGTGGTCATGGCCTGATGCTGATGTTGCAAAACACCCGACATTGCTGCCAGAATGTAACATCGCGACATCTCATCTGCCTTAGTCCACTTCTTAAAATACTCTTTTTCCTCATCCGGAGCATCGGCAGCAGGCTGGTCCGGTTGGGGTTCAACAGTACAAAATTTGAACTCTTCAGCAGTCAACACTATGTCCAAATTGCGTTTCCATTCAATATAGTTAGGTCCGGTAAGTTTGTTATCCTTAAGTATGGTGAAAAGTGGATTAAAGCCCATTCTATCCTGAGAATCATGCATATAACACTTAATCAGAAAATTGCATATATCTTAAAACCTATTGGTTTCCTCTAACAATTAATTAAAATTAATGCACTAATATTTAAATTCCATAAATATCTGGTACGCCATGATGGATGACATATATACCATTTAAATTTAAATATTACTTCGGTCCTACTACTAAATAATACGCCACGTTAGGGTGGACTATATATTATCTTTCATAGCTAAGTGTATACCATTATTTAGATCTTAAGTTGCCTTTAGTCAGACCCATCCGTTCGATGTATCAATGGATAAATCCCAGGTGTTTTCGGTGAAGTCACAGACGGACTCGCTTAAGAACACAACTCCGTAGACAGAAATATCCATTATCAACATCAATCAAGGAATGTCCAACTTTTTTCTCGAATTCTATGAAACTTGGTTTGTCACGATGGGGTGAGCTTACCTTTCAATATTCGTGATTAACTTAAGAAGATTGTCCTAGTAATATCCTTAACACTACCCAGACGTCATAAATCATACGCCACGATGGGTGACATATATCCAATTCATAATCGTCCTAGTGTTAAATTACATACAACCAATAATGGATGACCATGGGATCTAATATCAAATTAATTCCCTCTCCCACTTAGTATTTTACTTTGAGGATTTTTTTATATCTACATGCATCGTCCTATGTTAATTCTTCGAGGTCCACATGTTATCATAATAACAAGACAAAGAACACATAACATAGTAGAACATGGCATGACGATCAACATAATTAAAGCATAACATATAACCCTATGTCCATGTCGTTCTAGCATACTAAGGTTAGTATTGCATGGCATGATAATCACGTAAGGCATATAAAATTGCAATAATTAAAATAAATAGCAGAAATTATGTAAAACATAATAAAACACATCCACTATTATGGCCCCAGAAAATTAGCTTCGAATTCCTTCGTTGAAAATTTCCCGAAATCTTCAGGAGCCCGTTTGGAGGCCTAAACAGCGTCAGAATGGGTCGAAAAATCGGGGAATGGTTCTTTAGATACATTCCAGCCTGTTCGTCTCGTTCTGCCGTTTCCGAAAAGTGCTTATTCGCCCAAATCGGACATCGTATGCAAAATCTGCAGCCAAAACAGCGAAGCTCCCACGAAAACAGTATGGCGCAGCGGAAGAACTCTGTTTCTCGTATCTCCGATGTTTAAAC
>JAUIZM010000209.1:0-82946 GCA_030848705.1 Heracleum sosnowskyi | reverse complement strand
CCATAAGGCATCTATCTAACAACGTTGTCACTGGAGTTCACGGCCCATCGCTATTTCTTTCACATATATCGATTGACACGCTTTCCATTGTCATAATATCCTTGGGAGAATAAACCAATTTCATCAATATGTCACTAACATTCTATTCGTCTTAGGGATTCGCTCCTATCATAGGTGATTTCGTTGCGAATCTAATTCCTATCAGCGAATTTTTGACTTATTTGACCTGGTTGGCCTCCCCTTAGAATTCAATGAGGATAACAAAAATTATGGGGCCTTGAAAAGACAGCTCCCATATCAAGGAAAAACGTCACACACTGGTGATCATAAGGTTATGAGTTTTAAGGTAACCTTATTGGGGTAAGAGAATTTTACCGAGAGATCAATATGATCATAAGAACTTAATGTTGTGTGCCTCGATTGAGACATACTAAAGGTAATTAGCCTTCTTGTATTTCACAACTTACAAGTGATGGCGTCCCATCCGACTTCTATCACACAGACAGATAGTCCTTGTAGCCCCTATAAGTATAGGGTTTGTTCGTCTCAGTGGAAGTTGAAAAGTATGAAAGCAATTCGATATCAATTTAATGATTATCGTCTTTCGACAATATTTTCTTAAAGGAACACCTTGGATTAAAATTGAACAGATTCCAAAGGTGCGATTACAAGAAAAGGATAGCCATAAAGATACTGGTATTCAACCAAACAAGTGGTGAGGTATCACCATAGGGTCATTCATTATTTGAAGAAAAGTAAAAGCTTAAATAATATCATTTGACAGGGGCTTCGAAAGCCTGAAAGTAGGCATTGTGACAGTCTCTGGCGCAAGTGAAACTGAATATGGTTTTAACAAAAGTGTTATAAGACAAAATATACCCTTTATCAGAATTCTTTCCCGGAGAGAGGTCAAGATAGATCATAGATTGGGGAGGTACCCCACATAATTTGCAAATGGGGAGGGTACTACCAAAGTCTCTACGGATGCCTTTTACGTCGGCTCCTCTAATGGATAATCGTTCAATTCCAAAGCTTTTCTTTTCCACGCACCCTAAGGTGTTTGATACTTACGTTATTGCCGACTTATAATAGTTGCTAAGGATGCACCATCAACATTTGCAATCGCAGGGAGTTCTATTCGACTAGGCGCAAACATCTCAAGTAAGCGTTCTGTTCTATAAGAAGACTTCGATACCGTGGTCGCCCCATAGCAATGACAATTCCACATGTCGACTGGGCGGTACTTCGGAAGATCGTTAGAAACTACAAGCTTAAATCCGGTCTCTATTTCAATTATCCTTATACCCAATATTCCTTCTCCCCTATCAATCCCGTGTGCTACATAAGCTTAACACTTTTGGCACAATAGCCTTTTCATTTAAGTCAATCCCGGAATTTCTCAGTCCGTCTTGGTCCCTTAAATATATTTCGCCTTTACCGTCCAATCTCAACTTCATCATTTAATCTCTACAATCAATTATAGCAATCAGGGGTCTGTCCACCAACCCATATAGCGGCCATCTTACCCAATCCACAGGGTTCGCTCCAATTTCCACTCTCTTTGGTGACATTCTCTGGTAATCAGAAAGACAAGGTTTGCCAAAAATTTACTGAATTCCCTTCCAAAATCAGGGAAACTTGATTATTCTATTTACCTGCTAGTAATGCTCGGGTCTAAATTCCGACATTTCTGTTCCATCCTCATAATTCCTTCCTGGTTTCCTGAGAGTGGTAATCTCGTTCTCGATTTCACCTTAGCGTGCTTACCTTACAATAACATTTGCATGGTACATATACCCAAATTCTCCTTGAAATAACAAAATCCCTCAATGATGTAATAGACACTCTTTCCAGTGGAATCGCTGGTTGTGGGGGATTGAAACCTTGTAGCCAAAGCAATTCCTTTCACTATCCTTAGGCAACTAAGTACCCTCAATCGTTCGCAAAAATCTGCACACCTTGGTTCTCCACGTATGCCGTCTCCTTATGGGCAACTGTAACCAACTACGAGTAATAAGTTTCGTTCAAGTCGAATCAATCCACTGATACTGGACTGTACTGCCTCTACCTCTTCTGCTTGGAGACTCCTACTCCACTTTCCTTGTCATACTCTTGATGAGTCATGAACGATCCTTAAACTCTCGTCTCGTCACTTATTCATCCCTTGAAGGTTTATCCAGTCTTATTATTAAGCCTCAAGTAACACACCACATCTTTATCAATCGGCACATTTTCTACAAGATTCTTCCTTTGACCCACCATGGGGTCTTCCTTTAGATCCTCCTATGGATCTTCCTTTATCGGGTCTCCGTCCATTTCAAGAAGCACATCATCCAATGCCTACTCGAAGGCCTCGGAATCTGGTATCTCGGAGTCCCATCAATCTATAACTCATACTAATCGAGGTGACTAGCCATGAAGTCTTAAGTCTGGTTTTCCAGAAGAAGTCCCCTCTCGGGCTTCATCTTAAACAGTCAGGGTCATGTCCTCTAACCCGACTACGAACTCAACCTGAGCTCTAGATGTCCTTATCATTCTTAAGGGTATTGTAAGACTCGATCTCCTATCGTTTCTGAGGACTGTAACCTAAAGCTCTGATACCATCTCTGTAACAGCCCCAAATCCGGGGTCAGGGATTTAGGGTTGTCACAATCCATGTACTCCTTGCCTTACCTGTATTACTCACACCATTCATAATTCACCTGTTCATGACCCCACAATATATGTCTCACACACACACACACACACACACACACACAGGTTAGAGTCTCAGAAACGACACCATACAATAACTGCGGAATAAATAATTTTTATTACAATACCCAAATGTCTTTGAATCTGTTACTGATACAATTTCTACGTAGTGGTACATTACCAGCTTAGCCTTCTTATGCTCACAATCCTCTAATACCATTCATGTCTATACATAAGTTGAATACCAAAGCCGTAGCCTGATTCGATTGGTTCGTACTACTCCCGGGATCACTGCTGAAACTGTTTATGGAAACGCCTTGCGAGGTACGTGCCGTCCCATAGGCATCCTGCTTCGCTGCTATATAATATATATAAAATAATAGCAAGAGTGAGCGATAGCTCAGCAAGGTAATGAAAGTATGGCATAATTCTGCCTTTAATTCAACCCAGAAATAAAGCTGGTATAAGACAATAACTTGTCAAAATATCTTGATACTGAAATCATTTTCTTATCGGAATGTATTCCAAAAATAGTACCATTGTGGTATTTCAAATATCATTTCATAATACTCTGCAACTTTCAATGTTTATACTATGAACAAAGTTTCTAGTATAGTATAAAAGATGAAATAACAAGATACTCAGTATATCCTTTCTGTAAAATATCTGCTATATAAAATATAAGCAGACTATCAACATATACTTGAAAGATGAAGTTATAAGGAAAATATAAGGTTTCTGTAACCCAAAATCCACTTGTGCATATATATCCTTAATCAGGTTTTTATCAGAGTCATAACTCATAAGATAAAAGATGAAGTTGTAGGAATTTCCAAATATCATCTTTCATATCAAACATTTATCTCATATCATATTCTGGAAATAAAGACAAGGCAAAATATTTCCAATCCGCTTTCTGAACTTGAATAAACTTGAAGAGCTTGAATAAACTTTTCTTTTCTGGAAACTTGCTTAAAACATGTTCTTTCTCTGATAACTTGCATAAAACATTTTCTTTCATGGATGATGAACTGTAGATGGAGATTCTGGGCGACAGGGATACCCCTACGATGATCAGTCGTCAGGCAATCCCCACTGCTGTTTTTCTACGTAGAAGGGAAAATAGGGTAGACGCTAACTGACCACTACCTCCCCGCCAATCGGTTGTAGGGGGAAGAGCATACCCATTCCTTAGGGGTACCCATTCCTTAGGGGCCTCCGATGCTCTTCTCTCATCCTACGGTCGGGCACTATCTGATAATCTAAGGGAAGTACAGACCAGTTCATAGACTGTCAGTCTCCTCGTAATTCCCTTAGGGGACAGGTCGCCACTCAGTCCCTTACATATTCTCCGAGTTCGAGAAAATCCATAACTTTGAAACATAAAGTTCCTTTCCCTTTTTCCCAAGTATACGACTCCACAAAGTAGTCATATCTGGTTGGAAAGGAAAATTCACCCATATTTCCCAAGCTGATGCTTGTTCATGGATACAACTGATTTCACTGCTTTTACTCCTCGAGTCTTGAAAGAGTAATCAAAATCATTTTGATAGTTGGATACAAAGCTGTTAAATGAATAGTTTCGAAAAGATTTAGGACCGGGCAGTCCACTTGAAACAAACATTAAAATCTTGAGAAAGGTTCCATGTATCTTTGAAGTTTGAGCGAACATTTAAGTCTTTCTGAATATAGACTTAAACGGGAAATATTTTTGGGAACCTTCTCTAATTATATTTATAATTGCCTGAGTAAAACTTTATTAGCTATCTAGGGTTTAAAAATAGTTTTCACAAAATACTTCCTTAAGAAGTAGGGCTTTAAATAATTAAATCAAACTATATTTAATAAAGAATATTTATTTAGAAATAATTCTCAAGTACTTTCTTATCAAAAAGGGCAGATAACAACTGTTCATCATATATTTAAAATATACCCTTAATAGATTAAACTCCAAATGATCTTTAATTTGTAAATCACTTATCGAGATTAATTGTAATAGCACAATAAAATAACCCTAGATAGCAACTGATACCATTCTTAGTATGTAAAAATAAATATAGAGAGTATATAATATATCTCTAGATAACAACTGATACCATTCCCGGTCCAAAGTATAAAGGCAGAGTATATATCCCCCTACTGAGGGTTTTGCTTAGCACATCAGCTACAAAATACTACTATATCCATAGCTTACAAGTTCAACTTGTATCAATACTTTTACTTAGCATCATACGTATCGTTTCGAAATCATGAACACATAACATATAACTCAATATCTTTTATTATCACAACAATAATAGTTTATAGAAGCATAGGTTTGAAAACTTGTATGCATCTATCATATGCATATATTACGTCTCAACATTTTTAGTACCATTACATCTATATACGATGTAAGGTTTGAAAACATGCATAATATCACATCGTATGCATCATTAATATAATTAATGGAAAACATAGCATGGAATAAGCAAACTGCATCTAGTGTATGCATACTTCAAAATATGGTTTTAGAAACTTGCACGATACTTGGAACAAAGAATATATATATAGATATATTTTTGAATCAACAAGTATTAAACATTCGAAAATATGCCCACTCTAATAATAGAGTAAGGTTTAATAAACTTGCCTGATGCTCGAGAGGTGATAGGGCTCCTGACCATGTCGAACAATCTAGACAAAGTCAAACGAAAGCACACGGTTAATCCCCTCGATAAACCACTTATAACTCAATGCTTAAACACGTAAGCGAAACACAACCAAGGAATTACTAACTCGTTATAGGCTCATACTAAGTCCATGTTATCCGTTAAATACTTATATCATAAGTTTGGTTCGAAATCCATCCTCAAATCCAAGTTATACATAACCATTTGGAACCTTGGTTTTTAAGTCTCGCTCTTAGTGGTTTTCACTTGCGCGCCCTCGACTAAAACATTTTTATAAAATCGAAAAATAATCTTTTTAATCCGAATCTTTTTCGTGAGCCTTCCTAACTGTCTCTAGCATTATTCCTCAAAGTTTCACGTTTTAATATGGCTTCTAAGTGGTCCAAACATAGCCTCAAAGGTGCTGACCAGAGATGGGTCGTTCTTCCGAACGGCGTTTACTAAAACTCACTTTTCTCCTAAACCGTAAATTATAACGGCATGATTCTTGCGCTCACGTAAACTAGAAACAAAACTCTACACACTCATGTTCATCACTGAACCAAAAGAGGCAGTTAAGTTTCCGGACTCTAGGCAGTTTTTAGAGTTAACGGGAATCGGGCATTACGACGGCTATAATCGTAACGTTTTCCATTTTCAAAACATACACAAATCAACACCAAACAATCCCAAACTCACCATCCACCTTATACACCCTCCACTCAGTCAAATCCTCCATGAATAATCAAAACAAATTCATAACCCATCCTCCAAACTCAACCAACAATTCATATAATCACTAAATCATGCTCTTAACTTTATATAAACATCAAAACCATATTAAAACTCATATAACTCAAAGGGGCATAGGTTTATACCTTCCTCCAAGCTTGCTTGCTGCTATATCCCTTATGTAATCCTTAAATCCTTGCTTAATACAACCTTTGGAAGCCACAAACTCAATATCAAAAACAACAAAACAAAATACAAGTTACTATTCATCATCTTCTCCAACTGTTAATCACTGAATCGAAGGGGTAAATCACGGAGTTGAGGCGATTGCTTACCATGGTTACGACGGGCTTCTCGAGAGCTTCGATTTGAGTGGTAGAACGCCAAAAACGGACCACGGAATCTCGAGTTACGATCGTTTCTTTCTCCCCCATTTTCTTCTCATTTTTCTCTTCGGGAATTTCCAAAAAAGATGAAGATTTGTTTTCTTTTTATCCTTATCTTGGCTGATATTTGTGGTTAAAAAGGGGGTGAGTCATCACCTTTTGGTGAGTCACCGGCACACGTGTCGCGCATGCACGCGCTTGGTTAAAGTAGCTTTACTAGTCCGTTTCTTTTCACATGGAGGATCCAAATGTTGCATTTCTCGAATTAATCTTGTTACATGTTACTTCCATGTCTATATTTAATCCCGTAAATGTTGTCTTGTCCCTCTTGAAATGATTCGAAATATTTTCTAAAGGGCTAGTAAAACTCTACGCGGTTCCCGTAGTGAATAGTAACTATTCACTATTCACTTCCACAATCGAATCCTTAAATCGACTTCAATAATATAATAAAATTCCAAAATATTAAATCCTCAATTCCTCAATTTTAATATCTCATTTCTTGAATATAATAATATATAATTCGCTGCCCGGTCAAATACTATTCCAAAATAAAATTTGGAATTTCTGAATTCCGATCGTCTTTGCATTCACTTATTTACTCCGTAGATCACTAATATGATTTCGGAATATCCACCCTACGTCTCATACATAGGTGGCAAGAATTTTTTTTTTTGTTAATCCTCAAAATCACTATTCATCCACCAACTTCACTATTCACTGATGCACTTAATCATAATAAGAAAGTTTTAAATTATTCCAAAAATTCGGATTATTACATTCTCCCCTCCTTAAAAGGATTCCGTCCTGGAATCAACTTAGGAGTAACTGGGGTACTTCTCTTCCATTGCACTTTCTAACTCCCAGGTGGATTCTTCCACCTCTTGATTCTCCCCAAACCTCTCACTAGCTTGGCAATCTTGTCACTTAGCACTTGCTCTTTTCTATCCGTGATTTCCACAGGTTGTTCTTTGTAAGTCAAACCAAGTTGTATATCTACCTGCTCGTACTCTAACATATGCCGGGCATCTATAGTATACTGGCGTAGCATTGACACATGAACCCCGTTATGACCATTCTACCAATTTGGGGGGGGGGGGTAAGGCTGGCTCGTAAGCCACCTTCCTGTAGCGTTTTAAAATCTCAGATGGCCCAGTGAATCTCGGGCTCAACTTCTCTTTCCTTTCAAATCTCATTAATACTTTCCATGGAAATACCTTTAGCATCACGAATCTCTAACCTCATATTCTCTATCTTGTTTGTACAGAAAATACACCAACATAAACTTGCTTGTCATCCATCAACATGCCGTTTAGCTTATCAATAGCAGTACTATTTCTATACTCGCGGCTTAGTCCGCATACTTTCTCTGTCTGTCTTGGCTGTCACTAGCCACTTGTTGGTGAAATCTTTTGTCCTTCTAGTTTGTTGGACTAACTTGGGTTTTGGGTAAAATCTCATCCTTTAATTCCCGATCCTTCGGAATCCATTTCTGTCTCATTTTAATTAAGGGTATCGGCCACCACATTGGCCTTCCCCGGATGGTAGTGTATCTCACAGTCATAATTCTAGGTCAATTCTAGCCATTTCTCCATCTCATGCTATCTACTATCACGGGTAACTCAAAGCCAATTCATTACATTCCATAAAATTTGTGGGTGCATTAGTCAACCCAAAATAACCTCGCTGAAAACTCGAAGTGTCCATTCCTAGTATGAATCGCAGTCTTGGGTATATCCTCGGATTTAACTTCCAACTGCTGATATCCAGTTCTTAAATAAATTTGGAAATACACAGCGTTCTTCCGCTGATCAAACAATCATTTACAAGGGTACCTATTCTCCATGTCGAACTCATACAACTCTCGAGGTTCGATACATAATCTTGTGCTAACATCTTTCTCTCTTACAACAACACCGGGCTCTCCACGGTGGTACACTGGGTCTTATCATATACGTGCCCAACAATTCTTGTAACTGAGTCGCTAGCTCTTTCATTCCCACTATACCCTGAATACTCAGTATTCATTCTCATGTCATCCAAATCGATATCTGGTAGCTCATTAAAACCTTGTACAATCTCCCAAAACCATTGTAGTTCCCTTTATACTTGGTATCTCTTTTCTTGGCGTCAACCATAAGAGCTAATTAAGCCTCATATTTCTGACGTAATAGTTTCTTAGTCTGAACTATACTCAAGAATCTCTGAATCTGTCTCCATTCTTTATTTATTACTCTCTATCCCTTACAATCAGTCTGGGCTCCATTGGGTGTCAACCAACCCATCCTTCTTATAATATCAACTTCTCCCAACTTGAAAGGGATCAGGTCTATCAAAAGTATCGACCTCATATTTCTAGTTCACAACCTGGACGTACCAGTCTTATGGGAAAATCCCTCGAATGGCTATTTCTACTTGTAATTATTCCCTTAGTGGCTCGGCCTTAAGGTTTAATTGTCATGCCACTTCTTGATATACAACAATACATTAGCTCTGTCTACACAGTATAGAAGGGCACCTGCTATTTAAAGGTCCTGACAGTGGGCTGCTTGTTGGAGGTAGCCCTGGTTGAAGCCTACTGGCTTTCTTTTCTTCTGTGTTCACAAACTCCGGAACAAACCTCGATAATTCAGAAAACTTGACCTCATACTCGGTCACAGTCATGGTTTGTTGTTTTAACTCTTTAACGTTCATTTTCATCCGGGTCTCCATATATTTCCGAGAATTATTCCCCTAGAACCACACACGCTGCACCTCTCCCAAGTCACAATACCAGCTCCTTCTGACTCCATCGTCAGTACTTACCTTGCTAACCCAGAGGTAGTGTCCATTCGTAAACAACTCCTCCAAAACCTCAATCTTACCATAAGGCATCTATCTAACAACGTTGTCACTGGAGTTCACGGCCCATCGCTATTTCTTTCACATATATCGATTGACACGCTTTCCATTGTCATAATATCCTTGGGAGAATAAACCAATTTCATCAATATGTCACTAACATTCTATTCGTCTTAGGGATTCGCTCCTGTCATAGGTGATTTCGTTGCGAATCTAATTCCTATCAGCGAATTTTGACTTATTTGACCTGGTTGGCCTCCCCTTAGAATTCAATGAGGATAACAAAAATTATGGGGCCTTGAAAAGACAGCTCCCATATCAAGGAAAACGTCACACACTGGTGATCATAAGGTTATGAGTTTTAAGGTAACCTTATTGGGGTAAGAGAATTTTACCGAGAGATCAATATGATCATAAGAACTTAATGTTGTGTGCCTCGATTGAGACATACTAAAGGTAATTAGCCTTCTTGTATTTCACAACTTACAAGTGATGGCGTCCCATCCGACTTCTATCACACAGACAGATAGTCCTTGTAGCCCCTATAAGTATAGGGTTGTTCGTCTCAGTGGAAGTTGAAAAGTATGAAAGCAATTCGATATCAATTTAATGATTATCGTCTTTCGACAATATTTCTTAAAGGAACACCTTGGATTAAAATTGAACAGATTCCAAAGGTGCGATTACAAGAAAAGGATAGCCATAAAGATACTGGTATTCAACAAACAAGTGGTGAGGTATCACCATAGGGTCATTCATTATTTGAAGAAAAGTAAAAGCTTAAATAATATCATTTGACAGGGCTTCGAAAGCCTGAAAGTAGGCATTGTGTCAGTCTCTGGCGCAAGTGAAACTGAATATGGTTTAACAAAAGTGTTATAAGACAAAATATACCCTTTATCAGAATTCTTTCCCGGAGAGAGGTCAAGATAGATCATAGATTGGGGAGGTACCCCACATAATTTGCAAATGGGGAGGGTACTACCAAAGTCTCTACGGATGCCTTTTACGTCGGCTCCTCTAATGGATAATCGTTCAATTCCAAAGCTTTTCTTTTCCACGCACCCTAAGGTGTTTGATACTTACGTTATTGCCGACTTATAATAGTTGCTAAGGATGCAACCATCAACATTTGCAATCGCAGGGAGTTCTATTCGACTAGGCGCAAACATCTCAAGTAAGCGTTCTGTTCTATAAGAAGACTTCGATACCGTGGTCGCCCATAGCAATGACAATTCCACATGTCGACTGGGCGGTACTTCGGAAGATCGTTAGAAACTACAAGCTTAAATCCGGTCTCTATTTCAATTATCCTTATACCCAATATTCCTTCTCCCCTATCAATCCCGTGTGCTACATAAGCTTAACACTTTTGGCACAATAGCCTTTTCATTTAAGTCAATCCCGGAATTTCTCAGTCCGTCTTGGTCCTTAAATATATTTCGCCTTTACCGTCCAATCTCAACTTCATCATTTAATCTCTACAATCAATTATAGCAATCAGGGTCTGTCCACCAACCCATATAGCGGCCATCTTACCCAATCCACAGGGTTCGCTCCAATTTCCACTCTCTTTGGTGACATTCTCTGGTAATCAGAAAGACAAGGTTTGCCAAAAATTTACTGAATTCCCTTCCAAAATCAGGGAAACTTGATTATTCTATTTACCTGCTAGTAATGCTCGGGTCTAAATTCCGACTTTTCTGTTCCATCCTCATAATTCCTTCCTGGTTCCTGAGAGTGGTAATCTCGTTCTCGATTTCACCTTAGCGTGCTTACCTTACAATAACATTTGCATGGTACATATACCCAAATTCTCCTTGAAATAACAAAATCCCTCAATGATGTAATAGACACTCTTTCCAGTGGAATCGCTGGTTGTGGGGGATTGAAACCTTGTAGCCAAAGCAATTCCTTTCACTATCCTTAGGCAACTAAGTACCCTCAATCGTTCGCAAAAATCTGCACACCTTGGTTCTCACGTATGCCGTCTCCTTATGGGCAACTGTAACCATCTACGAGTAATAAGTTTCGTTCAAGTCGAATCAATCCACTGATACTGACTGTACTGCCTCTACCTCTTCTGCTTGGAGACTCTACTCCACTTTCCTTGTCATACTCTTGATGAGTCATGAACGATCCTTAAACTCTCGTCTCGTCACTTATTCATCCCTTGAAGGTTTATCCAGTCTTATTATTAAGCCTCAAGTAACACACCACATCTTTATCAATCGGCACATTTTCTACAAGATTCTTCCTTTGACCCACCATGGGGTCTTCCTTTAGATCCTCCTATGGATCTTCCTTTATCGGGTCTCCGTCCATTTCAAGAAGCACATCATCCAATGCCTACTCGAAGGCCTCAGAATCTGGTATCTCGGAGTCCCATCAATCTATAACTCATACTAATCGAGGTGACTAGCCATGAAGTCTTAAGTCTGGTTTTCCAGAAGAAGTCCCCTCTCGGGCTTCATCTTAAACAGTCAGGGTCATGTCCTCTAACCCGACTACGAACTCAACCTGAGCTCTAGATGTCCTTATCATTCTTAAGGGTATTGTAAGACTCGATCTCCTATCATTTCTGAGGACTGTAACCTAAAGCTCTGATACCATCTCTGTAACAGCCCCAAATCCGGGGTCAGGGATTTAGGGTTGTCACAATCCATGTACTCCTTGCCTTACCTGTATTACTCACACCATTCATAATTCACCTATTCATGACCCCACAATATATGTCTCACACACACACACACACACAGGTTAGAGTCTCAGAAACGACACCATACAATAACTGCGGAATAAATAATTTTTATTACAATACCCAAATGTCTTTGAATCTGTTACTGATACAATTTCTACGTAGTGGTACATTACCAGCTTAGCCTTCTTATGCTCACAATCCTCTAATACCATTCATGTCTATACATAAGTTGAATACCAAAGCCGTAGCCTGATTCGATTGGTTCGTACTACTCCCGGGATCACTGCTGAAACTGTTTATGGAAACGCCTTGCGAGGTACGTGCCGTCCCATAGGCATCCTGCTTCGCTGCTATATAATATATATAAAATAATAGCAAGAGTGAGCGATAGCTCAGCAAGGTAATGAAAGTATGGCATAATTCTGCCTTTAATTCAACCCAGAAATAAAGCTGGTATAAGACAATAACTTGTCAAAATATCTTGATACTGAAATCATTTTCTTATCGGAATGTATTCCAAAAATAGTACCATTGTGGTATTTCAAATATCATTTCATAATACTCTGCAACTTTCAATGTTTATACTATGAACAAAGTTTCTAGTATAGTATAAAAGATGAAATAACAAGATACTCAGTATATCCTTTCTGTAAAATATCTGCTATATAAAATATAAGCAGACTATCAACATATACTTGAAAGATGAAGTTATAAGGAAAATATAAGGTTTCTGTAACCCAAAATCCACTTGTGCATATATATCCTTAATCAGGTTTTTATCAGAGTCATAACTCATAAGATAAAAGATGAAGTTGTAGGAATTTCCAAATATCATCTTTCATATCAAACATTTATCTCATATCATATTCTGGAAATAAAGACAAGGCAAAATATTTCCAATCCGCTTTCTGAACTTGAATAAACTTGAAGAGCTTGAATAAACTTTTCTTTTCTGGAAACTTGCTTAAAACATGTTCTTTCTCTGATAACTTGCATAAAACATTTTCTTTCATGGATGATGAACTGTAGATGGAGATTCTGGGCGACATGGATACCCCTACGATGATCAGTCGTCAGGCAATCCCCACTGCTGTTTTTCTACATAGAAGGAAAAATAGGGTAGACGCTAACTGACCACTACCTCCCCGCCAATCGGTTGTAGGGGGAAGAGCATACCCATTCCTTAGGGGTACCCATTCCTTAGGGGCCTCCGATGCTCTTCTCTCATCCTACGGTCGGGCACTATCTGATAATCTAAGGGAAGTACAGACCAGTTCATAGACTGTCAGTCTCCTCGTAATTCCCTTAGGGGACAGGTCGCCACTCAGTCCCTTACATATTCTCCGAGTTCGAGAAAATCCATAACTTTGAAACATAAAGTTCCTTTCCCTTTTTCCCAAGTATACGACTCCACAAAGTAGTCATATCTGGTTGGAAAGGAAAATTCACCCATATTTCCCAAGCTGATGCTTGTTCATGGATACAACTGATTTCACTGCTTTTACTCCTCGAGTCTTGAAAGAGTAATCAAAATCATTTTGATAGTTGGATACAAAGCTGTTAAATGAATAGTTTCGAAAAGATTTAGGACCGGGCAGTCCACTTGAAACAAACATTAAAATCTTGAGAAAGGTTCCATGTATCTTTGAAGTTTGAGCGAACATTTAAGTCTTTCTGAATATAGACTTAAACGGGAAATATTTTTGGGAACCTTCTCTAATTATATTTATAATTGCCTGAGTAAAACTTTATTAGCTATCTAGGGTTTAAAAATAGTTTTCACAAAATACTTCCTTAAGAAGTAGGGCTTTAAATAATTAAATCAAACTATATTTAATAAAGAATATTTATTTAGAAATAATTCTCAAGTACTTTCTTATCAAAAAGGGCAGATAACAACTGTTCATCATATATTTAAAATATACCCTTAATAGATTAAACTCCAAATGATCTTTAATTTGTAAATCACTTATCGAGATTAATTGTAATAGCACAATAAAATAACCCTAGATAGCAACTGATACCATTCTTAGTATGTAAAAATAAATATAGAGAGTATATAATATATCTCTAGATAACAACTGATACCATTCCCGGTCCAAAGTATAAAGGCAGAGTATATATCCCCCTACTGAGGGTTTTGCTTAGCACATCAGCTACAAAATACTACTATATCCATAGCTTACAAGTTCAACTTGTATCAATACTTTTACTTAGCATCATACGTATCGTTTCGAAATCATGAACACATAACATATAACTCAATATCTTTTATTATCACAACAATAATAGTTTATAGAAGCATAGGTTTGAAAACTTGTATGCATCTATCATATGCATATATTACGTCTCAACATTTTTAGTACCATTACATCTATATACGATGTAAGGTTTGAAAACATGCATAATATCACATCGTATGCATCATTAATATAATTAATGGAAAACATAGCATGGAATAAGCAAATTGCATCTAGTGTATGCATACTTCAAAATATGGTTTTAGAAACTTGCACGATACTTGGAACAAAGAATATATATATAGATAAATTTTTGAATCAACAAGTATTAAACATTCGAAAATATGCCCACTCTAATAATAGAGTAAGGTTTAATAAACTTGCCTGATGCTCGAGAGGTGATAGGGCTCCTGACCATGTCGAACAATCTAGACAAAGTCAAACGAAAGCACACGGTTAATCCCCTCGATAAACCACTTATAACTCAATGCTTAAACACGTAAGCGAAACACAACCAAGGAATTACTAACTCGTTATAGGCTCATACTAAGTCCATGTTATCCGTTAAATACTTATATCATAAGTTTGGTTCGAAATCCATCCTCAAATCCAAGTTATACATAACCATTTGGAACCTTGGTTTTTAAGTCTCGCTCTTAGTGGTTTTCACTTGCGCGCCCTCGACTAAAACATTTTTATAAAATCGAAAGATAATCTTTTTAATCCGAATCTTTTTCGTGAGCCTTCCTAACTGTCTCTAGCATTATTCCTCAAAGTTTCACGTTTTAATATGGCTTCTAAGTGGTCCAAACATAGCCTCAAAGGTGCTGACCAGAGATGGGTCGTTCTTCCGAACGGCGTTTACTAAAACTCACTTTTCTCCTAAACCGTAAATCATAACGGCATGATTCTTGCGCTCACGTAAACTAGAAACAAAACTCTACACACTCATGTTCATCACTGAACCAAAAGAGGCAGTTAAGTTTCCGGACTCTATGCAGTTTTTAGAGTTAACGGGAATCAGGCATTACGACAGCTATAATCGTAACGTTTTCCATTTTCAAAACATACACAAATCAACACCAAACAATCCCAAACTCACCATCCACCTTATACACCCTCCACTCAGTCAAATCCTCCATGAATAATCAAAACAAATTCATAACCCATCCTCCAAACTCAACCAACAATTCATATAATCACTAAATCATGCTCTTAACTTTATATAAACATCAAAACCATATTAAAACTCATATAACTCAAAGGGGCAGAGGTTTATACCTTCCTCCAAGCTTGCTTGCTGCTATATCCCTTATGTAATCCTCAAATCCTTGCTTAATACAACCTTTGGAAGCCACAAACTCAATATCAAAAACAACAAAACAAAATACAAGTTACTATTCATCATCTTCTCCAACTGTTAATCACTGAATCGAAGGGGTAAATCACGGAGTTGAGGCGATTGCTTACCATGGTTACGACGGGCTTCTCGAGAGCTTCGATTTGAGTGGTAGAACGCCAAAAACGGACCACGGAATCTCGAGTTACGATCGTTTCTTTCTCCCCCATTTTCTTCTCATTTTTCTCTTCGGGAATTTCCAAAAAAGATGAAGATTTGTTTTCTTTTTATCCTTATCTTGGCTGATATTTGTGGTTAAAAAGGGGGTGAGTCATCACCTTTTGGTGAGTCACCGGCACACGTGTCGCGCATGCACGCGCTTGGTTAAAGTAGCTTTACTAGTCCGTTTCTTTTCACATGGAGGATCCAAATGTTGCATTTCTCGAATTAATCTTGTTACATGTTACTTCCATGTCTATATTTAATCCCGTAAATGTTGTCTTGTCCCTCTTGAAATGATTCGAAATATTTTCTAAAGGGCTAGTAAAACTCTACGCGGTTCCCGCAGTGAATAGTAACTATTCACTATTCACTTCCACAATCGAATCCTTAAATCGACTTCAATAATATAATAAAATTCCAAAATATTAAATCCTCAATTCCTCAATTTTAATATCTCATTTCTTGAATATAATAATATATAATTCGCTGCCCGGTCAAATACTATTCCAAAATAAAATTTGGAATTTCTGAATTCCGATCGTCTTTGCATTCACTTATTTACTCCGTAGATCACTAATATGATTTCGGAATATCCACCCTACGTCTCATACATAGGTGGCAAGAAATTTTTTTTTTGTTAATCCTCAAAATCACTATTCATCCACCAACTTCACTATTCACTGCTGCACTTAATCATAATAAGAAAAGTTTTAAATTATTCCAAAAATTCGGATTATTACATGTACAGGCTAATTGTATGTCGCAAAGTCTCAAAATGGCCAGTACCGCAAAGTCTTGCAAAGTATATCGCAGAGTCCAGAAATGAACTATGTCGCAAAGTCTTGAAGATAGAAGGATTTGGATGACTTTGCGATATAGTGAAAATACCCTGTCTAAAACTCTCCTTTTGAAATTTTAAGTTTTTTTTCAGACTTAAATCAAAAATTGAAATAAAATTAATTTAAATCAAAATTCTGTCAAATATGGAGACTTGTCGATATAGTTATTCTAAGTCGCGAAGTCATAAAATGAACTATGTCGCAAACTCATGAAACGAACTATATCGTGAAGTCCCACAGTTTCAACAGTTTGCGATATAAGTCTGTTTGATTTGAACTAAGTCGTGAACTCTCAAGATCACCTATGTAGAGATGTCTTAAAAACTCATAACTTCTCAGAAAAGTATGATTTGAAAAATATGCAGTAAAATACTGAAATATTTATAAATCATATCTCAGCTAATTTTCACTCCAAATGAATAGAACATCTAAGTACAGTGAAAATTTACTGCTGCAACAATTAACTAGCATATTTACTTAGAACAACTAAATGAAGGATTGAGCATTCCAATTTCACTCACAAGTCTGTTGAAGACAGCTTCATTTAGAGGTTTAGTGAATATGTCAGCTAATTGTTTCTCAGTTGGAACATAAGAGACTGCTATAGTACCATTTGCTGCATGTTCCCTAATGAAATGGTACTTTATCTCAATGTGCTTTGTAGTAGAAAGATTAACAGGATTAGCTACAATGGATATTGCACTAGTATTATCACACATCAGAGGAATGTGTTCTAACACTAGTCCATAATCCATGAGTTGATTTCTAATCCAAAGCAATTGAGCACAGCAGCTTCCAGCAGCAATATATTCAGCCTCAGCTGTAGATGTTGCTGTGGATTGTTGTTTCTTACTGAACCAGGACACTAACCTTTGACCTAAGAATTGGCAGCTTCCAGAGGTGCTCTTCCTGTCAATTCTGCATCCAGCATAATCAGAATCTGTGTAACCAACCAGGTTGAACCCAGTGCCCTTTGGATACCATAGCCCAAGATTAGGAGTTCCTTTCAGATACTTGAAGATTCTCTTGATAGCCATCATGTGAGATTCCTTAGGATCAGACTGGAACCTTGCACAAAGACATGTGGCAAACATGATGTCTGGCCTGCTGATAAGTGGATTTTTAATCCACTTGGAACGCTTCATATCGGCTTAAATTGATGACTCGAACTCAAGTATGTGGTGTGTTTAATGTGTTTTCATTAAGTTTTGCAGAACCAAGAGTTGGAGGATAATTTGATTAAAATTCGGATTTTCCGGGTAGGTTGCGCAGTCTTCACTGTTTTGGCCATATCTGGAGTTCTACAAGTCCGATTCTGACGATCTTACAGCTCACGCGAAGAGGACAACATTTTCTATGTCCTGGACAGAAGGTACGGCGCGGCAGCGCCGTGTTTATGCTTGTCTATGGCGCGGCAGCGCCGCTGGAAAACAGTACAGAAAATCTCTGGCGCGGCAGCGCCGCTCTCCTTTGTATTTGTGGCGCGGCAGCGCCGGTCTTTCTGACGAAAATTCCTGTTTTGACCCGATTTGCTGATTTGTGAAGAAATAAAATAAAATTTCAATTGAGTACGACTTGTTTTGCACTAGGAGGCTTATATAAAGAGAAGAAAACCCTAGAGAACGAGAGAGACACATACCACAATTTATCTACGGAGTTTTTAAGCACGAAGAAGCAAGGAAGAAGATAGTTTCAATTTATTCTTGTATTCTTTCTATCTTGTGGATGCTTGGTTGGGTGTATTCTTTAGAACCCTTGTTATTTATTCAATATAATTCGTTTTCTTCCATCATGTTTACATTAGAACCCATGGTGACGATTAGTTTGATTATGAACTAATTCGTTGTCATGGGGTTTTAGCGGATTTATTCATGAAGTTTATCTGTTGAATTTTCTCGATGCCTATAGTGTGATTGATGCGATATCCTATCATGGTTGATTTAATTCGTTATAGGAGAGTAGCTAACTCCTGTAATTGTGTGTTAATTCTTATTGAAGCGAAAGTGGATTTAAGAGTTTAGAACTTGCCATGCTAGCATAGGTTTATGCGTGAGAATATCATTCGTAATTAGTGTCGTAACTCTAACCGTTTTATGACGACTATGTGATCAATTGAATGCTTGTACTTCAACCATTATGTTTTCAATCTTTATAGACATATAGGGACTAAGCATAATTGGGAGACTAAGTGATTTCTATCTTTATTGTGGATATTATTTAGGATGGTATTTGTGCAACGAAAGTTGGCTTATATCAGTTTTGTGTGTTCGATCAGGTATTAATAAATCACATGAAAGGGCTAGAGAATTGAAGACTTTAGATGGATTGTTTAATGAAGTTGAAATCCCATGTTTTATTCGCATAAGTAAATCGACATAAATCTCAGTTCAAGTAGTTGTTAATTAGTTATAATTCTTAGATTAATTATAGTGATAACAAAAATCCACTTTGTTATTTGTTTTAGCATCGGATAATAATCATACATTGGTGAGTGAATTAACTAGACAAACAACGAGTCCCTGTAGGAACGAACCTTACTTGCTATCTGTATTACTTGTGACCACGTGCACTTGCGTGTTGAGTTTGGTCGTAACAAGTTTTTGGCGCCGCTGCCGGGGATTTCGGTTTTATTTGTTTAGTTTCAGTATTTACCATCAGTGGTCATTAAAGTTCGGTGACTAGGACGTTTCTCACCAAATTTTCTAGTTGGTGAATTTCAGGTACTTATTGAGAGTGTATGCGTACACGAGCTCGAGCACGTAGAGAAGAATTAGCAAGAAGAGAAGAACTAGCACGAAGGAAACTTGACTTTGAGAACATCAGTGTAGAAAACAATCGTGAATCAAAAGAAGATATGGCAGATGAAGCACAACCAGCGAAGGCTTTGAGTGAATTCTCTCAGCCAAAGGTGGAGGACATTCATACCAGCATTGTTCGTCCAGCTATTGGGGCTAATAATTTCGAGCTTAAGCCAAACATCATTCAGATGATTCAGAATACGGTTCAGTTTGGGGGTAGTCCTGCTGAAGATTCCAATGCTCATATTAGGGACTTCCTTGAGATCTGTGACACCTTCAAATTCAACGGAGTTACAGATGACGCAATCAGATTGAGGCTATTTCCCTTCTCTCTTAGGGATAAAGCCAAGAGTTGGTTACATTCCATGCCATCAGGTTCTATTACAACATGGGCAGATTGTGCTCAAAAGTTCTTGACGAAATATTTCTCCATGGCGAAGACAGCAGCTTATAGAAATTCTATTTCTCAGTTTGCTCAGCAACCCCAGGAATCTTTGGGGGAAGCTTGGGAAAGGTACAAGGAGATATTGGCACGTTGTCCTCATCATGGGATGCCGGATTGGATGGTAATCAGCAATTTCTACAACGGATTGGGAGCTCAGTCAAGGCCCATGCTTGATGCAGCTTCTGGAGGAGCACTGTGGGCAAAAAGCTATGAGGATGCCTATAATCTTATCGAGATGATGGCCGCCAATGAGTTTCAGAATCCTATTCAACGCTTGCCACCTGCTAAAGTGGCTGGAATTCTTGACTTGGATGCAGCTACTGCTATTGCTACTCAACTCAAAGCGTTGACAATGAAGGTAGATTCCCTTTCTAATCATGGGACTAACCAGGTTGCTATGGTGTGTGAATTGTGTGCAGGGGCTCATGACACGAATCTGTGTGCTATCTCAGCTGAATCAGCACAGTTTGTTAGTAACTTTCAGAGAAATCAGCAACCAGCACCTAATGTGTATCATCCCAACAATTGGAATCATCCTAATTTCAGTTGGAGCAACAATCAGGGTGGTGTTCAGCAACCACAGAATCAGCAGTTCAATGCAAGGCCATATAATCAGAACTATCAACCACCACCTTATGCTCCAAGGCAACCATTCAATCCACCTGGATTTCAACCATCTCAAGGGAATTCTTTGAATCAGTCTGAGAAGTCTGAACTGGAAGAGCTGCGAATGATGTACAAGAGTCAGGCGGTGTCATTGAAAACTTTAGAGAATCAGATTGGCCAACTAGCTAATGCATTGCTGAACCGTCAACCAGGAACGCTTCCGAGTGACACAGAGATGAATCCAGGCAAGAAAGATCACAAGGAACAGGTCCAGGCAGTAACCTTACGATCGGGAAAGATTCTACAGGGTCAGAACGAAGAAAATTCAGCCGAGGAAAAAAATGAAAATTCTGGTCAGTTTGTACGGCGCGGTAGCGCCGATCCCCAGTACAAAAACGGCGCGGCAGCGCCGGCCCTTCTGGAAGAAAAAAGTGATTTTGACGCTGGGGTCGATTCTGTTCCTGATTTGGTACCTAATGCTACTCTCTCGACTCACGTAACTGGGAAGAATGAAAATTCTCGGAAAGTAGTAGAAGAAAAGGTGTTTCCACCTCCTCCATTCCCAAAACGAGTTCAAAGGCAAAAGTTTGACAAGCAGTTTGCTAAGTTCTTGGATGTCTTCAAGAAGCTTCAGATTAACATACCATTTGCAGAGGCTCTTGAGCAAATGCCGAGCTATGCGAAGTTTATGAAGGGCATTCTTTCGAAGAAATTGAAACTTGAGGAGCTAGACACCGTTGCTTTGACAGAGGAGTGTAGTGCAGTTCTACAGCAGAAATTGCCACCGAAGCTTAAAGATCCGGGAAGTTTTACCATACCTTGCACTATTGGCAATCAACTTTTCAGCAAATGCTTATGTGATTTGGGAGCTAGCATTAATCTCATGCCAATGTCTGTTTTTAAGCAACTTGGGTTGCCTGAGCCGAAACCAGTTAATATGACCTTACAGTTGGCTGATCGGTCGATCACATATCCGAGGGGTATAGTGGAGGATGTCTTGGTAAAGGTGGATAAGCTGATTTTTCCTGCTGATTTTGTTATTCTTGACTTTGAGGAAGACAAGAAGATCCCTATCATCTTGGGACGACCATTCTTGGCTACAGGTCGGACTCTTATTGATGTCCAAAAGGGAGAGCTCACAATGAGGGTGAGTAATCAAAAGGTCACTTTTAATGTGTTCAAGGCTATGAAATTTCCGACAGAGGAGGAAGAGTGTTTTAGCTTGAAGATGGTTGATACGGGTCAGAGAAAGGAGTTCGATCAGCTGTTGAGCAAAAATTCGGACATGCACAAGTTCGAGCATCACATCAGTGATTCCATTGACAATTCTTCCATTCGAGATCTTTCGAATGTCAAGCTTGGAAAACTTCCACCACATTTGAAGTATGTCCTTCTGAATGATGAGTTGGTGATTTTTAAAGAGTGTGAAGATAATGTGCTGAAAAGGTGGAACAAGGATGATGAGGTAAAAGAGTGTTCTTATCAATCGACGGAGAAGCATAAACACCTTAGAGGTGTAAAGAAGAAAAAGAAAAAATCGATTGGTGGAAAAGTCAAGGTGAAGTTTGATTTGGAAAAGATGTGGGAAGAAAGCAAGAAGGTTATCAAACAAAGGGTGAATGGTCCTTCTGCTAAGGACAAGTCAAATGCGATCTTCGAGCCACCATGATTTGATTCACATTTGTCCGGCTAAATGACATTAACGACAGCGCTTCGTGGGAGGCAACCCATGTGTTAGGTATGTTTCTACTATCTTTCTTATTACCTTCAATGAGGACATTGAATATTTTAAGTTTGGGGGTGATAATTAAGGAATGGTAATATTAGTGTGTGTGTGTGTTCATATAGGTTTCATATTGCATGTGTAGTTGTAGTTCATTCATATCTTTGCATGTTCATGTCATATAGGGCATTCTGTTTGCATTAGTATTTATATCTGTCATGTGAGTCCATTTTAGTTGCATGCATATTTCATGATCCCGTAGGATTTGACTATTTCCGTTGGTGAGTCGATGTTGATTGGAGTGTGGTTGTGATGAATAGAGGGTTGATTAAGTTTCTAAGTATTGACTTGCATGCCAGAAACAAATCTATTTCATAAGTCTCATTGGTTGCTTTTGAATTTGATCAGACCATGCTTGTTTGGTGTTAGAATTTAACCACTTGTTTACATTTAGAATGTTGGCTAGATTCTTGAAAACGAAGGAGCACTTATGTATAAGTTTGGGGGAAACCAGGGATTTCATGCTAGTTGTAATAAAGGCTAGGCGTCAAATGGCTAGTAGCCGGCTCATTGAAAAGATGAGTAGTCTAGGGTGGGATGAGAAAAAGGCAAAGAGCACTCATTCCGAAATTGTTGAAAAAAAAAAAAAGAGAGAAAAGTTGAAAAAGAAAAAAAAAGTTGTGTTTGTTTTGTGTTTATGCAGAATTGATCAGGTTGAGCTCTTTAATACTCGAGCAATTAAGTTCTAGGGGACTTTGTGCCTAGTGACCTAAGACTTTTCCAGTCTGGGATCCACTAACCTAAAGCTTGTTACATGGGTATTATTGTATAAGCCTTTTGGGGTCTCAGCCATTGCACGGTCAAATAAGCATGTGTGTTGTGTGTAGTTGTTTTTGTGTAATAAAGCATGAATTCTTGTCTAACTCAGATGGACTGCGAAGGTGTCTCTTAAGAGTTCTTGTGTCTAGCGTTCATTCTGTTTGTAAGCTTGTGGTTGTTTTGGCTAAGAGTAGGTATGGTCTTGATTTAGTTTGGGAGTATATTGGTGAGCATCGCACACACGCACGTTTCTGTGTTTGTCTTGTTGGTCGATGGGAATTTGGTCGAACTCTGTTTGGAAGACTGTGTTCTTTGAGATGTTGGCTTGTTGATTGGTTTTGGTTGGTTTGAAGGGGTCGTTGCATTTCCATATAGTTGCATACATGCATTGCATTGTTAGTTGCATGAGTAGATGGATTTTGTGGGTACATTCGCTATAGGCCCTCATGAGACCTTACTCGTCCACTAGGGCTGCCTAGGGGTTTAAAGGGCTTGTTGCATATGCCAAATGCAACCGTGATCACCTACGGAAGTGGTACTGGTTAGTTGTATATAGTTATATTATTTATGCTTGAGGACAAGCATCGGTTTAAGTTTGGGGGTGTGATAAGTGGATTTTTAATCCACTTGGAACGCTTCATATCGGCTTAAATTGATGACTTGAACTCAAGTATGTGGTGTGTTTAATGTGTTTTCATTAAGTTTTGCAGAACCAAGATTTGGAGGATAATTTGATTAAAATTCGGATTTTCCGGGTAGGTTGCGCAGTCTTCACTGTTTTGGCCATATCTGGAGTTCTACAAGTCCGATTCTGACGATCTTACAGCTCACGCGAAGAGGACAACATTTTCTATGTCCTGGACAGAAGGTACGGCGCGGCAGCGCCGTGTTTAAGCTTGTCTATGGCGCGGCAGCGCCGCTGGAAAACAGTACAGAAAATCTCTGGCGCGGCAGCGCCGCTCTCCTTTGTATTTGTGGCGCGGCAGCGCCGGTCTTTCTGACGAAAATTCCTGTTTTGACCCGATTTGCTGATTTGTCAAGAAATAAAATAAAATTTCAATTGAGTACGACTTGTTTTGCACTAGGAGGCTTATATAAAGAGAAGAAAACCCTAGAGAACGAGAGAGACACATACCACAATTTATCTACGGAGTTTTTAAGCACGAAGAAGCAAGGAAGAAGATAGTTTCAATTTATTCTTGTATTCTTTCTATCTTGTGGATGCTTGGTTGGGTGTATTCTTTAGAACCCTTGTTATTTATTCAATATAATTCGTTTTCTTCCATCATGTTTACATTAGAACCCATGGTGACGATTAGTTTGATTATGAACTAATTCGTTGTCATGGGGTTTTAGCGGATTTATTCATGAAGTTTATCTGTTGAATTTTCTCGATGCCTATAGTGTGATTGATGCGATATCCTATCATGGTTGATTTAATTCGTTATAGGAGAGTAGCTAACTCCTGTAATTGTGTGTTAATTCTTATTGAAGCGAAAGTGGATTTAAGAGTTTAGAACTTGCCATGCTAGCATAGGTTTATGCGTGAGAATATCATTCGTAATTAGTGTCGTAACTCTAACCGTTTTATGACGACAATATGATCAATTGAATGCTTGTACTTCAACCATTATGTTTTCAATCTTTATAGACATATAGGGACTAAGCATAATTGGGAGACTAAGTGATTTCTATCTTTATTGTGGATATTATTTAGGATGGTATTTGTGCAACGAAAGTTGGCTTATATCAGTTTTGTGTGTTCGATCAGGTATTAATAAATCACATGAAAGGGCTAGAGAATTGAAGACTTTAGATGGATTGTTTAATGAAGTTGAAATCCCATGTTTTATTCGCATAAGTAAATCGACATAAATCTCAGTTCAAGTAGTTGTTAATTAGTTATAATTCTTAGATTAATTATAGTGATAACAAAAATCCACTTTGTTATTTGTTTTAGCATCGGATAATAATCATACATTGGTGAGTGAATTAACTAGACAAACAACGAGTCCCTGTAGGAACGAACCTTACTTGCTATCTGTATTACTTGTGACCACGTGCACTTGCGTGTTGAGTTTGGTCGTAACACCTGCTAGCTGTGAGATAGAGCAATGATCCAACCATTCCCCTATAGACCTTGATGTCAACTCTTTTGCCCTTCTTATCTTCATCTAGCTTGATTGCAGTGGACATAGGAGTTTTTGCTGGGGATGACTCTTCTAAACCATACTTCTTTAAAAGATCTTTAACATACTTAGATTGATTTATAAAGATGCCATCCTCCCTTTGATGTACTTGCAGGCCTAGGAAAAAGGTTAACTCTCCCATCATGCTCATCTCATATTTGCTTTGCATAAACTTAGAGAACCTTTCACAAAGTTTTTCATTTGAAGAGCCAAAGATGATATCATCCACATAGATTTGAACAAGAATGATATCATTTCCATGCTTATTGAAGAATAGGGTTTTATCAATTGTACCCCTGGTAAATTGATGCTCAAGAAGGAATTGAGATAGAGTTTCATACCAGGCTCTTGGTGCCTGTTTAAGTCCATAGAGTGCCTTGAGCAATCTATATACAAAGTCAGGGAAGTCTTCATTTTCAAAGCCAGGTGGTTGAGACACATAAACTTCTTCAGCAAGATCACCATTGAGAAAAGCACTTTTCACATCCATTTGATACACCTTAAAATCTGAGTGAGCTACAAAAGCCAAGAAGATTCTGATGGCTTCCAGACTTGCTACTGGTGCAAATGTCTCATCATAGTCAATGCCTTCTTGTTGACAGTATCCTTTGGCAACCAACCTTGCTTTGTTTCTAATCACCACTCCTTATTCATCCATCTTGTTTCTGAACACCCATTTGGTGTCAATAACATTCTTTCCTTCTGGAGGTGGCACAAGTTCCCATACTTTGTTTTTCTCAAATTGATTCAATTCTTCTTGCATGGAAACAATCCAGTCAGAATTCTTCAAAGCTTCTTCAACTACTTTTGGTTCTTCTTGTGACAGAAAGCAGTTATACAGACATGTATTCATTGTTGCCCTTCTTGTTCTAACTCCATCACCAGGATCTCCAATGATTTGATCCCTAGTGTGGGCTCTGTCCCATTTCCTTGTGTGACCCTGTTCATTTCCTTGATTTGTTCCAGGATCATTTTGATTGACAGTTGCATTCTCTTCTTCTCCCCCTGTGTTTGTGAACCCTTGCACAGGTGTTTGAAGAAGATCATCAACTTCAAGAGTTTCATTTTCTGGAACAGTTTGAGCAGGTGGTTCATCCTCACTTTCAGAATCCTCAAGATATCCTTGATTTTCAAATCTTAATGGCACACTGTCTTGTTCACTTGTTTCAAGTCCAGGAGTTTTCTTGTCATCAAAGGTAACATCCATGCTTTCCATAACTTTGTGTTGCTCATGCACAAATACTCTGTATGTTGTCCTTTCCAGGGAGTATCCAATGAAGATACCTTCAAATGCCTTAGCATCAAATTTTCCAACATACTCAGAGGTATCTTTCATCACAAAACACTTGCTTCCAAACACATGAAGATGCTTGAAGGATGCTCTTTTTCCAGTCATTAATGAGTAAGGAGTTTTTCCAGACTTCTTATTGATCAATGTTCTATTTTGCACATAGCATGCTGTGTTGACAGCATCAGCCCAAAAGCTAGTAGGTAGCTTTGCATCCAACAGCATTGTCCTTGCAGCTTCAATGAGAGTTCTATTCTTTCTCTCAACTACTCCATTTTGTTGAGGTGTTCTAGGAGCTGAAAATTGTTGAGAAATTCCTTTATCTTTACAGAACTCATACAGTGTTGAATTTCTGAACTCAGTCCCATTATCACTTCTCAAAGCAACTACAGAGGAACCAGTGCTTTGTGCTTCTCTATCAACTCTCTTAATATGCTCTATAATAACTTGGGGTGCTTCATCCTTGGAGAACAGGAATTCCACCCAGGTATATCTTGAATAATCATCAAACATCACTAGAGCATATTTCTTCTTGGAAAGGGACATTACATTCACAGGTCCAAATAGATCCATGTGAATTAGTTGCAGAGGCTTTGAGTTTGTATTGAGCAACTTGTTCTTGTGACTTAATCTTTTAATCTTTCCTTTTTGACAAGCTTCACATGCTCCATCTTGCACAAACTCCAAAGCAGGCAAATCTCTGATGAGTTCTCTCTTTGTCAGAGAGTTCATAGCCTGAACATTCAAGTGAGACAGTTTCTTGTGCCATAGCTAGAATTCTTCATTTGTGGCCTTAGTGTAGAAACAACAAATTTCTCCCTTGTCTGCAGCCTTAAGATCAGCTACAAACAAGCTTCCTTTCTTCACACCAGTTAGAACAACTTCACCACTTCCTCTTTTTGAGATTAGACAATGATCTTCATCAAATTCCACTTTGAAACCCCTGTTGGTGAATTGTCCAATACTCAAGAGCTTATGCTTCAATCCTTCAAGAAATGCTACATCTTCAATAATGACATTCCCAGATTTAACACTGCCATGTCCCATTGTATAACCAATGTTGTCATTTCCAAAGGTTACTGATGGGCGAGCCTTCTTCTCAAATTGTGATAGCAGGGCTATATCACTAGTCATGTGACTTGAGCATCCACTGTCCAAGATCCATATGACTCTTTTATTCCTGTTGCCCTGCATTCACAAAATGACTAAGTTGTTTTTGGTACCCACACTTGGTAGGGTCCAGTTGATTTAGAAACAGTTTTGTTAACAATTCTTCTGTCATAAGTAACATTCTTCACAGTAGGAGACTTCACTTTGTCTGTGGCTTTGGAGTTTACACTCTTAGGCTCACATGAAGTTTTCACCCTTTCAACCTTGATTGGGGATCCTGTCCTGTGAGTGTGCATATGTGTGTGTGATTCACAAGATTGTGCAGAGTCAAGTTTATGCTTAAGAGATAAACAATTAACAATCACAGTCACATAGCATGTCATGCAATTTGCATTTCCACAGAAGGAATCATGGTTAGAGTTTATGCTAACAGAATGGTTACTAAGGTTATCAATTTCAACATTTGCAGGTTTATTAAACTTATGAGTCAAATGATTTACAGATAAGCATTTCTGACACTATTTCCTAGGAGAATTTGGCACATAAGCATAATTGGTACTCTTGTTGACACTTATCTTACCATTTCTGTTTTGTTTCTTTTTCTTAACAACTTCTTTCTTGATTTTAGGACTCTTGACAAGGTTGTCCTTGGTTTCTTTCTGCACAACAGACTTGGGAGAGGAAGAAGTGTCTTTAGCAACCTCATCTTCTTCAAGTAGTTGTTGTTTGATGATCAGAAGTTCTTCATCAAACTCAACAGTACTTTTCTTGAAGATGGTCTTTTCAACACTTGACAAAATGATTGGGGCATTTTTGTTTGTAAAAGATTCTTTTCCTCTGCCCTTTGCCTTCTTCCTTCCCTTATCATTTTCATAATCAAAACCAACTCCAACCTTGCAGTCTTCAGTGTGTTCCTTGTGATAGGTTTGAATAAGTTCAGAGGAGTTCTTGTAGCTTCTTAAATTTAATTCATTTTCAGCAATCTGTTCTCTAAGAGCCTTTTCTATTTGTTCAACACAAATTACTTTGTTCTTAAGATACTCAATTTCCTTTTTCAAACCATCAAGGCTCACAACCATTAACTCAAGTTCCTCATTCTTTTCTGTAAGCTCAATATTTTTAGCAGTTAGTCTGTCAATTTCTTCATTGGCAACTAGCATGCTAGTGTGAATATTGAACATCTCAGTACTCATATCTTCAACAGTTTGCTTATATTGAAAGGGAGTCATATCAAGAGAAGTAAGAATAGGTACCTGACTTGAGGAATCACCATCATCAGAAAATGCCATCAAGGCATAGTTTGAGTACTCCTGTTCTTCCTCTTCATCAGAGTCATCCCAGCACTTTCCCTCAGCAATAAAAGCTTTACCCTGTTGTTTCTTGAGTAGAGCTTCATACTTAGCTTCAAGCTCTAAGTATGCTTTGTCCTTTTTGACTTGTTTGGGCTTCTTGCATTCTGTGGCAAAGTGCCCAAGTTCATTGCAGTTATAACATCTTATTTTGGACCTATCCACACTCCCAGATTTGTATCCTCCTTTAGCAGCACCAGCAATCCCTTTTCCTTTATTGAAAGTGTTTGAGCCACTTGAACCACCAGCATTTCCCGCATTGAACTTGGACTTAAATGGCTGCCTCCTTTTAAACCTTATGTTAGGATATCTCCTAGCCATATATGCAAAGGATTTGTTTTCCATCTTGTCCAGCTCATCTATGCTGTAGACAAATAATAGACAACTTGAGTCTCATCACCATTGTCTTCAGCCTCCAGTTCCTCAATCTTGACTTGACTGACTTTAAGAGATTCCATTCTTTGACCTAGGTTGTCAGCAATAAGGGCACAGGAGGTATTTGCCATTAAGCCTTGCTTTGCTTGAATGGATCTCTTTTGAAACAACTCTAGCTCATATGTCTTCAAAACACCATACAACACATCAAAACCAATCTTTGTTAGATCTTTTTCTTTAAGGGAAGAGATTCTTGGTTCCAAGTGATCTGGAAGAGTTAGTAAGAACTTCATATTGAGCTCTTCTGTCTCATAGTGTTTGTCAAAGAGTTTGAGTTCATTTATCAGCTTGTTGAACCTCTCAAACACTTCTGTGATTCCCTCCTTTGGCTGAGCCATGAAAGCTTCATACTGGGAGACCAGAATCTGCTTTTTGTTCTTTCTTACTTCAGGAGTTCCTTCACATAGCACCTCTATAAGATCCCACATTTTCTTTGCACTACTGCAGTGAGCAACAGTGCCATACATGTTGAAATCCATAGATTCACAGATGATAAGTTGGAGATGTCCATCCAGTGCTATTTTCTCCTTTTCAGGATCAGTGTATTTTGAGGGGTCTTTAGGAACATGCCTTGCTGGTATTATCTCAGTGCCTATAGTTGTTTCACCAATCTCAATCATTGGAACAAAGGGACCATGCTTTAAAATATCTAAATACAGGGGATTGGAAGCTTTAATGAAAAGTAGCATCTTCTTCTTCCATAAGCTGTAGTGCTCCTTGTTGAAGGGAGGAATCTTTATACTGCTCAGTTTCTGTGAACTCATTGTTGATCTTTTCTTGTTTGTACGTTAACAGTCTTGCTCTGATACCACTTGTTAGAAATGAATACCACTAGAAACTAGACAGAGGGGGGGGGGGTGAATGGATAGTTTTGATATTTTTCGATTCTTGAAACTAAATAAACTGTATATGATTGTTCTATGTAATATGCAGAAAATAAACAACACACACAATCACTTTAATCTACTTTGTATTAAGTAAATTAAATACTACAGCTTTCCGGAAATTCATAACAGAATTTCTGGCTTCTAAACAAGAACAGTTTGTATCTTGTTTTTGCCTACAAAGAAAGAAGTGCTTGAATGTGTTTCTATGATATGCTCACTTGCAGCTAACAATAGGGTGTGCATGATATATATAAGTCCTATACAAACTAGTGCACACTCCTAAATTACACAGCTATCCCTCCTGCAACTTCATTTTGTCGTTCCATAAAAGGTTGACTGTGTCAGGGAGGACCACTTGCTTTCGGTGGTCCTCTCCAAGTTTAGCTGTAGATTTGCCATCTGTATTTTGGACCACCTGACCAATACAGATGCTTCAGTATTTGTCTCCATTTGACTTTGATCTTGTACCTTCATTTGTCTTGTTGTAAACGGCTAAGTGTTGATATCGTGAACTCCACTTCATTCCTGACTTCGCGATGTCCTTTATGAAGACTACGCGACATGACTTTTGAGGACTTTGCGACATAAGCCATTTGAGGGCTTTGCGACATAAGTTATTTCAGGACTTTGCGATCTAGTCTTATTGAGGACTTCGCGATATAGCCTTTTTGAGGACTATGCGACATAGACTATCTGAGGACTTCACGATCCAGTACATCTTGACTTTGCGGTATCAACACTTCACGATATGAGTCTTGATGACTTTACGACATAGTACAAAATGGACTATGCGATAAAGCACTTCTCGACATGGATATTGGTGACTTCACGATATAGCTTTATTCTGACTTTTCTATATAATGCCTTAGACAAATTTCTGCAACTTATTTCTTCAGGGCCTTATTCATCTCCATCCTGCTGCATGAACAATTCTGAACTTCTGCCAGGACAATTATTCGATGGCCTATGTACATTCTAGATGCAAGAAATCGACTAAGCTCATTATAATTCTGAGCATACATGATCAAGCTAATATTCATGAGAACAAGACAAGTACAGAGAGACCTATACTATATCCCAGTGATAGAAATCACTAGGTCATGTAGTGTGACATAGTCACATAATGTAGGCTTGTTAATAGTGGTATTCAGACATGTCTTGAGCCTAACAATCTCCCCCAAATTGTGAGTAAGACACTTAGGCACAATTTCATGTATGATAACAAGCCTAACTAACATGAAAGGAACTAAGTAACAGAGAGAACAATGTATGAACATTAAGAGCAGGGATTTGATTACATTTGCAGAATTGAAAGCTTACAGATTATCTTTGTTGCTCAGCAGCTTCAGTTTGCATTTGTTTCTCCATATAATCATCATACTCTTTCTTCTTTCTCACTTCTTCTCTTCTCTTCATGTTTATTATGGCTTCTTGAAGTTCTTCTCTTGCAATTAGTTCTTCAATGAGAGGTGAGCCTTCTAAATCATCAATTGTAGCTTTAATGGCACTCTCCACATATGAGTCCAAAAACTCCATCCTTATCTTGCTTTTCCCATCCAGTTTTATTCTTGTATTCCACAACATAAGGATTTTGTTTTACCTTACACAGCCCTTTCTGCCTTAGCTCTTTAGCCCTCTCCTCCATCTCAGCCATCTCCTTCTCTCTCTGTATGTTCTTCTCTTCATTCAGTTTCCTCAGGTTCTCCTCATAATCAGAATGCATTTTCAAGAATCTGGCAATCTCTATCTTCCACAATCTCTCCTCCTTTTCTTCAAAATTCAACAGAGCATTTATTCTTTCAAGTTCATATTTTGAGAAGTATTGCCAGCCTCCTTGCTTCATTTCTCTTTCTCTTCCATCAGTGTATTTGATCTCTAGATGATCTAGCTTCACCTTGACTTCAAAGATTCTTTGAGCTCTCAAAAATGCTAGGGCATCTTCATCATAGTCTTCATCCAGAGGAAGAACCTTGATCCCTACTACATTAGTGATTACCCCATTCTTCTTTGTTATCCTTTTCCTTCTGGCTACACTCTTGATATTCAAATGCTTCACTTGAGGTAGCTTTCTGGAGCAGGGAGATTTGGAAGCAGCTTCATTCCTTTCCCTTTCATCCACCGTAACACTCCACTAGTTGTGACTTTGTAGAAGTGTCTTTTAGATTTTTCCTTTGTGGCTTCACCTTTCTTCTGTGGCAAATCAGGTTCAGAAGTCTTAAATAATGAATTTGGAGGATCATTACTAACAGTACCCACCCTAGACTTTGAGTCTTGTGTTGTGGTTAAGATACTGCTAGCAGTGTCCTTGACTTGCTGATTTCCACTCTTCTTAACAGTTTCTTTGGTTCCTTTGGAGTCCTTCTTGTCATTATTAGTATCCTTGGACTTCTTAGATGTTTTATCCCTGCTACTCTCACTTCTTCCATCCTTATAGCTCCTTGAATGACTCCTTCTTTTATAGGTTTTCTCCTCATCATCCTCCTCATCATCTTTCTTCTTGCTCCTTTCTTTGAGTGACTCAGGAATGGCTCCATGAGTCAAGAAGGATTGGAGAAGGTGAATTGTTTCTAGTTCTTCTACTGTTCTGACTCCTCTCTTAGCTCTTAGCATTTGCAACACTTGATTTATCTTGGGATTGTTCTTGAATGACAGATGAGCAGGAATCACCAATTGATCAATGTTGTTTGATTTGCTTAGGCTTTGAAAAAGTATTGTCCTTGGTTTAGAAATAACTTCAGGCAATCTTAGGAATTGATCTTTTGATAAGTCATCAAATAGCCTCTTGTTGTTCTCCCCATTCTTCTCAATCAACTCCAGAATTGTGTTCAGCTCAGTAAACCTTAGCTTCTCTAGAGTTTCAAAAGATAGATGCCAAAGGCAATTGTCCTTGGATACCATGATAATTTCTCTTAGATGAGCTTCCTTGATTTTCCTGACTGCCACTGTAAAGTACTTGATTTGCTCATTGATCTTGTTTCTGTAGTTGAGAGTATCTCCTTGAACAATGTTGTAGATGGCTTTCAGAAACTCCAGAAAGGCCTCATCATGATAAGTATTTGAGTTGGCAACTTCCTGTAGCTTGGCCTCAGTGATAATATTTGCTTTGAGTGGTTTGGCACTTGTAGTTATTTGAGGAGATGAGGTGTCCATTGGCATTGTAGAGGGATGGAAAGTAGTTGTGACTGTGCTTCTTTGACCTTGAGCATTGATGACATCCACAGAGGGAAGAGTGATTGGCTTTATGATTACTTCAGAAATTTTGCCCTTAAGCTTTTGCTGCTTGGCAGGTACTCCCCCTCTCTTTTCCAAAATGACCTCCTTTCCTTTCTCCCCCTTAGGCTTGGAATAAGACAAGATGTCTTGAGCTTCTCCAGGAACAGGAAGGTTCATGCTTCTGAGTAGGGTTGTCATCATTTGCTGTTGGACCAGTAAGATATTTGATGTTGCATTGCTTTGGTTGTCCAACTTGTCATTGAGCTGTGCCAAGGAATCAGATAGCTCCCTATTTTCAGTTTTAAGACCAACTACTTCCCTTTCCAAGCTGTCCACCTTGGAGAATAGTTGTTGAGATTTGAAAGGATTGAGGGCCTGGTCCTTGAGCTTTGAGAAGTCAAATTTAGTGATATTAGAGACAGGAACCTCATCCACCAGTTTGTCACCATACTGGTTTTTCCACAGCACTGAGAGCATAGAGTTGATATTGATGTTAGACTGCAGTTGGTTGTCTAACTTGGTGGACATTCTCTTCAAGTTGTCAACCACCATAGCTAGGAAGAGATCCATTGTAGACACTTGATGAGTGGTCTTCCTGACTTCTTTGAGGATGCCATCCACCTTGGGAAAATCAGAGAGATAGGCATTCCTTAGCTGAACCATAGATTGGTCAGTTTCCTCTTTGATAGTTGAGACCTCTGATTGAAGACCTTTCCCAAGATAGTGCAGAGCCTTCAATTGACTTTTATACACCTCATTCACTGCCTCATAGATATCTGCAGGAGAAAGACCCTTGGCATTTGATCCTAGAGCTGTGAGATAGTCTTCCCTGAGATAGGCTAGTGCATCCTTTAGCCTTACTGACCTCTTAGCATCCAACCAGGCATCCACATTGCCATCCTGTTGGGCTTCATCCACAATCTTTTCTGCCTGAGCCTCAACATCCTCCTTGTGACAGAGCAAAATAGCTTCATAGTCTTGATTTGGGAGTCCAGCTGTGAGGAGGTGTTGGGCAATCTTTGAGAACTCATCTATCTGTGACACATGAAGATTTTGCGATTCTTCTTCCGTCAATTGTGGTGGCACAGAAGATGATCCTGAAGCCCTGTCATGTTGCACAGGTTTCAGCCATTCTGTCATGGTGGCCTGAGCCAAGTTAGGGCTAGTGCTGGGCACTTCAGGTGGGGTGGATGTATGAGTTTCCTCCAGTCTTGGAATGACTGTGGAGTCTGATGTTGTCTCCATTGAAATGGGATGAGTGACAACATCATCTCCATGTGCCTGTGAAGGCAGGTCCATGTCCATAAGGAATGGAGAGTTTGGCATAGAGTCTCCAGTGAGAACTGGTGAATCCTCTATGTTTGTGTTGGTGTCATTAGGATATGCCCCAGCATGCATTCCCTGACCAACTGGATGTGGTTCCTGGGTGGTGAGCACAGTGTCATGCACCATGTCACTTGAGGTTGGCTCAATCACAGATTTGGATTGTGATTGATCAATTGCAGAAATGTCATTAGAATGACTATTCTGTTGAGAAGAAATATTAGATGTAGATTCTGGAAGAGAAGTGTTGTGTAGAACAGATTTTGGCAACTCCCCCTGAGAAATAGGAGGAGTCTCAATTGTGATGTGCTCTCCACTCTGTGTAGAACCACCCTTATTTCCACTTGGGTCAAGAGTGAGTTCTTGACCCTGTGCAGACTCTGTACAAAATGTAGTGGGGAGACTACTCTTTTTAATGCCAATGTCCTGTTGAGAGGCCATTGACAGTAACAGGTGTACCCCTTTTTGCACATCTGAATCCTGTTGGGAGGATTCAGTGTTGGCTATTTCTTTAGACTTCTTCATTGGTCTGGTGAGCTGTGACTCAGATTCCTCACATCCTATTTCTACAGACTCATTGATAATAGCTAAGGGTCTCTTCTTTGTCTTCTTTTTAGTGACACCAATCTTTTGAGAGACTGGTGCACTTGGCTCCCTAATGACTACTGTACTGTTTGCAGGGGGTCTTTGGATGGGTTAGGAAGGCTTGGGTTAGACTCTGTAGCTTCATCAGCCTTAGCCTTTCCTTTCCAAGAAAGTTCATGATATATGGGCTGATCAAGTGTGTAAGTTTTGAATGTGTTTTGCATATGCTCTGTCACACTCAAAATTACATCAACTTGATTCCTAGTGTCCAATGTACCAAATAGAACTTTGGACATGGACTTAGGGTAAGCCAACTTTGTTGTGTCTATCCCTTCTAATTCATGTAAATGAGAATCTAAATGATTTAAAATGCATTGGAGAAAACGAGGATAGAAGATTTCAGTACCTCTTTGGCGTGGAGACTTACCCAACCTTTGAGCCAATTCCCTTACAATGATTGCTCCTACATTGATTTCCTGGTTGTATGCTAGGGAATGAGCAAGCCTCACTGCAATGTGGCTGATTTGATCCCACCCAGTCTTTCTGCACAGAAACACCTTCTGCAAAGCATCAAATAAGAATGACCACTCCCTCCTTACATGCTTCTTGGTCAGCTTCCCCATATCTATCTCATCAGCATACTTTATCAGTGTCAAGAAATCCACCATTTCCTTGTCACTAGCTTCAGCATCATGCCCCTCCGTCTTAAAACCAAATGTTTCATTTACTTCTTTCTCCCCAAATACCAACTCCTTTCCTCCAATACTGCAGGTTACTTCATAGAATGAAGTGCCATCTTCCCTCGCCAGTAAAGTGCAATTGGCCGTCCTCCAAAACGCCTCAAGGATATCAACATACATGGGTGGATTCATCGTCAACGCCTGACGAAGATATGAGGTGTTTAGAAAGCGTACAAAGCATTTGTACCTTGGGTTTGCCTCGGTTTCAGATGGAATGGTGAGAAGATTGGTTTCTTTGGGAATGGTTAAAGGGTTTGAGGAAGATGCTGTTTGAGATTTGGGTGCCATTTGAACTTGAGAATGAAGAAGAGAGAAGAGAGTTTGAGTTTAGGTTTTAGAAATTGAGAGCAATAGACAGAATGAAAAGTTGTGAACGGTCGGCAAAAAGTATTTATATGATAGAGACACTGCGATATGGAGTTATGAATATGTACATGCTAATTGTATGTCGCGAAGTCTCAAAATGGCCTATACCGCAAAGTCTTGCAAAGTATATCGCAGAGTCCAGAAATGAACTATGTCGCAAAGTCTTGAAGATAGAAGGATTTGGATGACTTTGCGATATAGTGAAAATACCCTGTCTAAAACTCTCTTTTTGAAATTTTAAGCTTTTTGTCATACTTAAATCAAAAATTGAAATAAAATTAATTTAAATCAAAATTCTGTCAAATATGGAGACTTGTCGATATAGTTATTCTAAGTCGCGAAGTCATAAAATGAACTATGTCGCAAACTCATGAAATGAACTATATCGCGAAGTCCCACAGTTTCAACAGTTTGCGATATAAGTCTGTTTGATTTGAACTAAGTCGTGAACTCTCAAGATCACCTATGTAGAGATGTCTTAAAAACTCATAACTTCTCAGAAAAGTATGATTTGAAAAATATGCATTAAAATACTGAAATATTTATAAATTATATCTCAGCTAATTTTCACTCCAAATGAATAGAACATCTAAGTACAGTGAAAATTTACTTCTGCAACAATTAACTAGCATATTTACATAGAACAACTAAATGAAGGATTGAGCATTCCAATTTCACTCACAAGTCTGTTGAAGACAGCTTCATTTAGAGGTTTTGTGAATATGTCAGCTAATTGTTTCTCAGTTGGAACATAAGAGACTGCTATAGTACCATTTGCTGCATGTTCCCTAATGAAATGGTACCTTATCTCAATGTGCTTTGTAGTAGAATGATTAACAGGATTAGCTACAATGGATATTGCACTAGTATTATCACACATCAGAGGAATGTGTTCTAACACTAGTCCATAATCCATGAGTTGATTTCTAATCCAAAGCAATTGAGCACAGCAGCTTCCAGCAGCAATATATTCAGCCTCAGCTGTAGATGTTGCTGTGGATTATTGTTTCTTACTGAACCAGGACACTAACCTTTGACCTAATTAGAATTGGCAGCTTCCAGAGGTGCTCTTCCTGTCAATTCTGCATCCAGCATAATCAGAATCTGTGTAACCAACCAGGTTGAACCCAGTGCCCTTTGGATACCATAGCCCAAGATTAGGAGTTCCTTTTAGATACTTGAAGATTCTCTTGATAGCCATCATGTGAGATTCCTTAGGATCAGACTGGAACCTTGCACAAAGACATGTGGCAAACATGATGTCTGGCCTGCTAGTTGTGAGATAGAGCAATGATCCAACCATTCCCCTATAGACCTTGATTGCAGTGGACATAGGAGTTTTTGCTGGGGATGACTCTTCTAAACCATACTTCTTTAAAAGATCTTTAACATACTTAGATTGGTTTATAAAGATGCCATCCTCCCTTTGATGTACTTGCAGGCCTAGGAAAAAGGTTAACTCTCCCATCATGCTTATCTCATATTTGCTTTGCATCAACTTAGAGAACCTTTCACAAAGTTTTTCATTTGAAGAGCCAAAGATGATATCATCCACATAGATTTGAACAAGAATGATATCATTTCCATGCTTCTTGAAGAATAGGGTTTTATCAATTGTACCCCTGGTAAATTGATGCTCAAGAAGGAATTGAGATAGAGTTTCATACCAGGCTCTTGGTGCCTGGTTTAGTCCATAGAGTGCCTTGAGCAATCTATATACAAAGTCAGGGAAGTCTTCATTTTCAAAGCCAGGTGGTTGAGACACAGAAACTTCTTCAGCAAGATCACCATTGAGAAAAGCACTTTTCACATCCATTTGATACACCTTAAAATCTGAGTGAGCTGCAAAAGCCAAGAAGATTCTGATGGCTCCCAGTCTTGCTACTGGTGCAAATGTCTCATCATAGTCAATGCCTTCTTGTTGACAGTATCCTTTGGCAACCAACCTTGCTTTATTTCTAATCACCACCCCTTCTTCATCCATCTTGATTCTGAACACCCATTTGGTGTCAATAAAATTCTTTCCTTCTAGAGGTGGCACTAGTTCCCATACTTTGTTTTTCTCAAATTGATTCAATTCTTCTTGCATGGCAACAATCCAGTCAGAATTCTTCAAAGCTTCTTCAACTACTTTTGGTTCTTGTGACAGAAAGCAGTTATACAGACATGTATTCATTGTTTCCCTTCTTGTTCTAACTCCCTCGCCAGGATCTCCAATGATTTGATCCCTAGTGTGGGCTCTGTCCCATTTCCTTGTGTGACCCTGTTCATTTCCTTGATTTGTTCCAGGATCATTTTGATTGACAGTTGCATTCTCTTCTTCTCCCCCTGTGTTTGTGAACCTTTGCACAGGTGTTTGAAGAAGATCATCAACTTCAAGAGTTTCATTTTCTGAAACAGTTTGAGCAGGTGGTTCATCCTCACTTTCAGAATCCTCAAGATATCCTTGATTTTCAAATCTTAATGGCACACTGTCTTGTTCACTTGTTTCAAGTCCAGGAGTTTTCTTGTCATCAAAGGTAACATCCATGCTTTCCATAACTTTGTGTTGCTCATGCACAAATACTCTGTATGCTATCCTTTCCAGGGAGTATCCAATGAAGATACCTTCAAATGCCTTAGCATCAAATTTTCCAACATACTCAGAGGTATCTTTCATCACAAAACACTTGCTTCCAAACACATGAAGATGCTTGAAGGATGCTCTTTTTCCAGTCATTAATGAGTAAGGAGTTTTTCCAGACTTCTTATTGATCAATGTTCTATTTTGCACATAGCATGCTGTGTTGACAGCATCAGCCCAAAAGCTAGTAGGTAGCTTTGCATCCAACAGCATTGTCCTTGCAGCTTCAATGAGAGTTCTATTCTTTCTCTCAACTACTCCATTTTGTTGAGGTGTTCTAGGAGCTGAAAATTGTTGAGAAATTCCTTTATCTTTACAGAACTCATACAGTGTTGAATTTCTGAACTCAGTCCCATTATCACTTCTCAAAGCAACTACAGAGGAACCAGTGCTTTGTGCTTCTCTATCAACTCTCTTAATATGCTCTATAATAACTTGGGGTGCTTCATCCTTGGAGAACAGGAATTCCACCCAGGTATATCTTGAATAATCATCAACCATCACTAGAGCATATTTCTTCTTGGAAAGGGACATTACATTCACAGGTCAAAATAGATCCATGTGAATTAGCTGCAGAGGCTTTGAGTTTGTATTGAGCAACTTGTTCTTGTGACTTGATCTTTTAATATTTCCTTTTTGACAAGCTTCACATGCTCCATCTTGCACAAACTCCAAAGCAGGCAAATCTCTGATGAGTTCTCTCTTTGTCAGAGAGTTCATAGCCTGAACATTCAAGTGAGACAGTTTCTTGTGCCATAGCTAGAATTCTTCATTTGTGGCCTTAGTGTAGAAACAACAAATTTCTCCCTTGTCTACAGCCTTAAGATCAGCTACAAACAAGCTTCCTTTCTTCACACCAGTTAGAACAACTTCACCACTTCCTCTTTTTGAGATTAGACAATGATCTTCATCAAATTCCACTTTGAAACCCCTGTTGGTGAATTGTCCAATACTCAAGAGGTTATGTTTCAATCCTTCAACAAATGCTACATCTTCAATAATGAAATTCCCCGATTTAACACTGCCATATCCCATTGTATAACCAATGTTGTCATTTCCAAAGGTTACTGATGGGCCAGCCTTCTCCTTAAATTGTGATAGCAGGGCTATATCACTAGTCATGTGACTTGAGCATCCGTTGTCCAAGATCCATATGACTCTTTTATTCCTGTTGCCCTGCATTCACAAAATGACTAAGTTGTTTTTGGTACCCACACTTGGTAGGGTCCAGTTGATATAGAAACAGTTTTGTTAACAATTCTTCTGTCATAAGTAACATTCTTCACAGTAGGAGACTTCACTTCGTCTGTGGCTTTGGAGTTTACACTCTTAGGCTCACATGAAGTTTTCACCCTTTCAACCTTGATTGGGGATCCTGTCCTGTGAGTGTGCATATGTGTGTGTGATTCACAAGATTGTGCAGAGTCAAGTTTAAGCTTAAGAGATAAACAATTAGCAATCACAGTCACATAGCATGTCATGCAATTTGCATTTCCACAGAAGGAATCATGGTTAGAGTTTATGCTAACAGAATGGTTACTAAGGTTATCAATTTCAACATTTGCAGGTTTATTACACTTATGAGTCAAATGATTTACAGATAAGCATTTCTGACACTGTTTCCTAGGAGCATTTGGCACATAAGCATAATTGGTACTCTTGTTGACACCTATCTTACCATTTCTGTTTTGTTTCTTTTTCTTAACAACTTCTTTCTTGATTTTAGGACTCTTGACAAGGTTGTCCTTGGTTTCTTTCTGCACAACAGACTTGGGAGAGGAAGAAGTGTCTTTAGCAACCTCATCTTCTTCAAGTAGTTGTTGTTTGATGATCAGAAGTTCTTCATCAAACTCAACAGTACTTTTCTTGAAGATGGGCTTTTCAACACTTGACAAAATGATTGGGGCATTTTTGTTTGTAAAAGATTCTTTTCCTCTGCCCTTTGCCTTCTTCCTTCCCTTATCATTTTCATAATCAAAACCAACTCCAACCTTGCAGTCTTCAGTGTGTTCCTTGTGATAGGTTTGAATAAGTTCAGAGGAGTTCTTGTAGCTTCTTAGCTTTAATTCATTTTTAGCAATCTGTTCTCTAAGAGCCTTTTCTATTTGTTCAGCACAAATCACTTTGTTCTTAAGATACTCAATTTACTTTTTCAAACCATCAAGGCTCACAACCATTAACTCAAGTTCCTCATTCTTTTCTGTAAGCTCAATATTTTTAGCAGTTAGTCTGTCAATTTCTTCATTGGCACTAGCATGCTAGTGTGAATATTGAACATCTCAGTACTCATATCTTCAACAGTTTTCTTATATTGAAAGGGAGTCATATCAAGAGAAGTAAGAATAGGTACCTGACTTGAGGAATCACCATCATCAGAAAATGCCATCAAGGCATAGTTTGAGTACTCCTGTTCTTCCTCTTCATCAGAGTCATCCCAGCACTTTCCCTCAGCAATAAAAGCTTTACCCTGTTGTTTCTTGAGTAGAGCTTCATACTTAGCTTCAAGCTCTAAGTATGCTTTGTCCTTTTTGACCTGTTTGGGCTTCTTGCATTCTGTGGCAAAGTGCCCAAGTTCATTGCAGTTATAACATCTTATTTTGGACCTATCCACACTCCCAGATTTGTATCCTCCTTTAGCAGCACCAGCAATCCCTTTTCCTTTATTGAAAGTGTTTGAGCCACTTGAACCACCAACATTTCCCGCATTGAACTTGGACTTAAATGGTTGCCTCCTTTTAAACCTTATGTTAGGATATCTCCTAGCCATATATGCAAAGGATTTGTTTTCCATCTTGTCCAGCTCATCTATGCTGTAGAACTCATCATCCTCAGGCAAATCATAGACAACTTGAGTCTCATCACCATTGTCTTCAGCCTCCAGTTCCTCAATCTTGACTTGACTGACTTTAAGAGATTCCATTCTTTGACCTAGGTTGTCAGCAATAAGGGCACATGAGGTATTTGCCATTAAGCCTTGCTTTGCTTGAATGGATCTCTTTTGAAACAACTCTAGCTCATATGTCTTCAAAACACCATACAACACATCAAAACCAATCTTTGTTAGATCTTTTTCTTTAAGGGAAGAGATTCTTGGTTCCAAGTGATCTGGAAGAGTTAGTAAGAACTTCATATTGAGCTCTTTTGTCTCATAGTGTTTGTCATAGAGTTTGAGTTCATTTATCAGCTTGTTGAACCTCTCAAACACTTCTGTGATTTCCTCCTTTGGCTGAGCCATGAAAGCTTCATACTGGGAGACCAGAATCTGCTTTTTGTTCTTTCTTACTTCAGGAGTTCCTTCACATAGCACCTCTATAAGATCCCACATTTTCTTTGCACTACTGCAGTGAGCAACAGTGCCATACATGTTGAAATCCATAGATTCACAGATGATAAGTTGGAGATGTCCATCCAGTGCTATTTTCTCCTTTTCAGGATCAGTGTATTTTGAGGGGTCTTTAGGAACATGCCTTGCTGGTATTATCTCAGTGCCTACAGTTGTTTCACCAATCTCAATCATTGGAACAAAGGGACCATGCTTTAAAATATCTAAATACATGGGATTGGAAGCTTTAATGAAAAGTAGCATCTTCTTCTTCCATAAGCTGTAGTGCTCCTTGTTGAAGGGAGGAATCTTTATACTGCTCAGTTTCTGTGAACTCATTGTTGATCTTTTCCTGTTTGTACGTTAACAGTCTTGCTCTGATACCACTTGTTAGAAATGAATACCACTAGAAACTAGACAGAGGGGGGTGAATGGATAGTTTTGATATTTTTCGATTCTTGAAACTAAATAAACTGTATATGATTGTGCTATGTAATATGCAGAAAATAAACAACACACACAATCACTTTAATCTACTTTGTATTAAGTAAATTAAATACAACAGCTTTCCGGAAATTCACAACAGAATTTCTGGCTTCTAAACAAGAACAGTTTGTATCTTGTTTTTGCTTACAGAAAAAGAAGTGCTTGAATGTGTTTCTATGATATGCTCACTTGCAGCTAACAATAGGGTGTGCATGATATATATAAGTCCTATACAAACTAGTGCACACTCCTAAATTACACAGCTATCCCTCCTGCAACTTCATTTTGTCGTTCCATAAAAGGTTGACTGTGTCAGGGAGGACCACTTGCTTTCTGTGGTCATCTCCCGTATCTGTAGCTGCTTGTCTTCCTTCTTCCTCTCCAAGTTTAGCTGTAGATTTGCCATCTGTATTTTGGACCACCTGACCAATACAGATGCTTCAGTATTTGTCTCCATTTGACTTTGATCTCGACCTTCATTTGTCTTGTTGTAAATGGCTAAGTGTTGATATCGTGAACTCCACTTCATTCCAGACTTCGCGATGTCCTTTGTGAAGACTACGCGACATGACTTTTGAGGACTTTGCGACATAAGCCATTTGAGGGCTTTGCGACATAAGTCATTTCAGGACTTCGCGATCTAGTCTTATTGAGGACTTCGCGATATAGCCTTTTTGAGGACTATGCGACATAGACTATCTGAGGACTTCACGATCCAGTACATCTTGACTTTGCGGTATCAGCACTTCACGATATGAGTCTTGATGACTTTACGACATAGTACAAAATGGACTATGCGATAAAGCACTTCTCGACATGGATATTGGTGACTTCACGATATAGCTTTATTCTGACTTTGCTATATAATGCCTTAGACAAATTTCTGCAACTTATTTCTTCAAGGCCTTATTCATCTCCATCCTGCTGCATGAACAATTCTGAACTTCTACCAGGACAATTATTCAATGGCCTATGTACATTCTAGATGCAAGAAATTGACTAAGCTCATTATAATTCTGAGCATACATGATCAAGCTAATATTCATGAGAACAAGACAAGTACAGATAGACCTATACTATATCCCAGTGATAGAAATCACTAGGTCATGTAGTGTGACATAGTCACATAGTGTAGGCTTGTTAATAGTGGTATTCAGACATGTCTTGAGCCTAATAGTGTCTGCTCAGCTTCTATCTCTTTTGTGGATGTTTGAGTGGTTTGGTATACGTATACTGAAAGGTAACGTGTACTGATTTCGTGTTGTCCGATTAGTTGTCATAACCGTCACATACTTTGATTAAAGGCATAAAAACTCTAAATGAAGTATTTAATGAAGTTAGGATCCCATGTTTTATTCTCATAAGTAATTCGACAGTAAACTCCTTAGTTAATCTTAATCTTGATAATTTGCTTAGTTAAATTAGTTAATCACAACTCAACTTTGATATTTGTCTTAGCATTGAACAATAGCCATACATTGTTGCATAAGTGCATAACTGTAGTAAACCAGTCTCTGTGGGAACAAACTCTACTTATTCATATATTACTTGTGACCGCGTACGCTTGCTACGGTAGCAGGAATTCTGGAAGTGGATACAGCTACGACAGTAGCAGCTCAGTTGAAGGCTCTGACTATGAAAGTGGACTCTCTGACTAACTATGGAGTTCAACAGGTGGCTAGTGTTTGTGAGTTATGTGCAGGTGAACACGACATGACTCAATGTGCCATATCTAATGAATCGGCGCAGTTTGTGAGCAATTTCCAGAGACCACATCAGCCAGTGCCTAACACCTATCATCCTAATAACAAGAACCATCCTAACTTCATCTGGAGTAACAATCAGGGTGGTATGCAACAACCACATCAGTAGTATCAAGGTCAGCAGTATGGAGCTAAACCATTCAATTCTTCTGGTTTTCAGCAGCAGTATGCTCCAAGGCAACCATATCAACCACCAGGGTTTCAACAACCATCTCAAGGCAATGTTGGTCAGTCGTCTAATGAAAAATCTGAATTGGAGGAATTGAGGCTAATGTGCAAGAGCCAAGCTGTTTCCATCAAGACTCTGGAGAATCAGATAGGTCAAATTGCTAATGTGTTGTTGAATAGACCACAGGGAACTCTCCCTAGTGATACGGAAGCTAATCCAGGAAAACGGGAGGTTAAGGAACATGTAAAAGAAGTTACCTTGCGATCTGGAAGGGTTACGAATGATCAGAACTCAGAAACAGCGCAAAACGAAGAAAATTTGAAAAGTGAACAGTACCTAGGGTGCGCCCGCACTGTTCATAGCGCGCCCGCGCCTCCCATTCTGCCAGAAGTTGAAAAATATGGAGAAAAAGCTGATCAGTTGGGGGACAATCCGGAGAAGAGTGACCATTCTACTGAGAAACCTGTTCCGAAGCAAGTTACAGTGAGCAAGGAAGTCTATCCTCCTCCACCATTCCCTAAACGTCTTCAGAAGCAGAAGTTGGATAAGCAGTTCGCTAAATTTCTGGAGGTTTTCAAGAAGTTGCAGATTAATATACCTTTTGCGGAAGCTCTAGAACAAATGTCGAGCTACGCGAAGTTCATGAAGCGTATTCTCTCACGGAAGTTGAAACTCGAGGAGTTAGAGACAGTGGCTCTAACAGAAGAATGCAGTGCTATTCTACAGCAGAAGTTACCTCCTAAACTCAAAGATCCAGGGATTTTCACCATACCGTGCAGTATCGGCAATCTATCTTTCAACAAGTGCTTGTGTGACTTGGGAGCTAGTATTAATCTGATGTCGTTGTCTGTCTTCATGCAACTTGGACTTCCTGAGCCTAAACCTACTAATATGTCCTTACAGCTGGCTGATCGGTCGATCACATATCCAAGGGGTATAGTGGAGGATGTTTTGGTTAGAGTGGATAAGCTTATCTTTCCTACTGATTTTGTTATTCTGGACTTTGAGGAAGACAAGAAGATTCCGATTATCTTGGGAAGACCGTTCTTAGCTACAGGCTGAACTTTGATCGATGTGCAGAAAGGAGAGCTTACAATGAGGGTTCAAAATCAGAAGGTCACTTTTAACGTGTTCAAGGCAATGAAATTTCCAACTGAGGAAGAAGAGTGCTTTAAATTGGAGATGGTCGATTCTGTCGTTAATACAGAGATTGAACAGCCGCTGAAGTCAGATACAGTGGAGAGAGTCTTGATAGGGGATTCTGATATCGAAGACGAAGAAAGAGCAGAGCAACTTCAGTTGTTGAATGCACCTCCGTGGAAAAGAAAAATTGATGCGCCATTCGATTCTCTTGGATTAGCAAAGCTGAACAATTCTCAGGAGCGACTTAAACCATCTATGGAAGAAGCTCCTACACTTGAACTCCAACCACTGCAGGATCAATTGAGGTATGGTAAAGTCTACGAGAGCAACAGGCTATATAAGGAGAAGGTTAAGGACTGACATAAAAGAGGGGTGGTGAAACATTCATTTGTGCCTGGTCAGCTAGTTCTGCGTTTCATGTCTCGCTTCAGATTTTTTCCAGGAAAGCGTAAGTCGAGGTGGTCGGTGCCTATCACGGTTAAATCAGCATTTCCGCATGATGCAGTAGAGATTTTCCATAAGTTTCCGGACGAAGCGTTGAAGGTTAATGGTCAGTGGCTGAATTATGACATTGGTAATACGGTGAACCGTGAGTCGACGTTCACCGTGCTTGCGAATGGATGAAAAAGGATTCACGTCAAGCTATTGACGTAAAACAAGCGCTTCGTGGGAGGCAACCCACGCAATTGTTATAGTATTATTCTGTTTGAAAAAAAAAAAAAATTCATGAACAGTGGCAGAGCGCGCCCGCGCAGGGGTTACTGTTCACAGAAAGGCAAAAAAAAGACAAAAAAAAAGTTTGTGTTGTTTCCCCCTAGGATACATCTGGGATTCAGCGTGAAGTTGATAGGTCTGGTTTTGGGGATGCTCAATATAGGCGGCTGACTCGGCGTATAGACGCCATGCATGACATTAATCGCCGCTTTGCTCAGGATTTGACTCAGGCTTTGGGTACTGCTTTCAGAGCCACTGGAGTTGATGTTGCTTGGCCTGACTTTGGAGCTGATTCTGTTTATCCACCACCGGATACACCACCCGCGGAGGGTGGTCCTGATGATGATTAGGTATTTTCTGCACTTTCCTTGTTATTACCTTCAATGAGGACATTGAATATTGTAAGTTTGGGGGTGATAATTATGGAATAGTAGTGTTAGTGTGTGTGTTCATATAGGATTCATATTGCATATGTAGTTAGTTCATTCACATATTAGCATGTTTATGTCATATAGAGCATTCTGTTTGCATTCGTGTTTATATTTATCATGAGAGTCCATTTAGTTGCATTTGCATAGCATGCATATTTCATGATCCCGTAGGAATTGGCTATTTCCGTTGGTGAGTCGATATTTAGAGGAGTGTGGTTATGATGAATAGAGGGTTGATTTAAGTTCCTAGGAATTGACTTGCATGCCAGAAACAAATCAATTTCATAAGTCTCATTGGTTGCTTTTAGATTTGATCAGACCATGTTTGTTTGGATGTTAGAATTTAACCACTTTCTTATATTTAGAATGTTTGTCTATTCCCTTGAAAACGAAGGAGCACTTAAGTCTAAGTTTGGGGGAAAACAGGTATTTCATGCTAGTTGTTAATAAAGGCTAGGCGTCAAATGACTAGTAGCCGCTCATGAAAACTGAGTAGTCTAGGGAGGGATGAGAAAAAGCAAAGTGCACTCATTCCGAAATTGGAAAAAAGAAAAGAAAAAAAAAGTTGTGTTAGTTGTTTTTATGCAGAATTGATCAGGGTGAGCTCTTTCATACTCAAGCAATTAAGTTATAGGGGACTTTGTGCCTAGTGACCTAAGACTTTTCCGGTCTGGGATCCACTAACCTAACGCTCGCTACATGGGTATTATTGTATAAGCCTTTTGGGGTCTCATCCATTGCACGGTCAAATAAGCATGCGTGTTGTGTATAGTATTTTGTGTGTCGTAATAAAGCATGAATTCCTGTCTAACTCAAGTTGATTATGGAGGTGTCTTTTAGTGATTTCTTGTGTTTAGAGTTCATTATGTTTATAAGCTTGTGGTTGTTTTGGTGAAGAATAGGATATGGTCTTGGTTTAGTTTGGGAGTATATTGATGAGCATCGCACACACGCACGTTTCTGTGTTTGTATTATTAGTATACGGGAATTTGGTCGAACTCTGTTTGAAAGATTGCATTCCTTGAGATGTTGGCTTGTTGATTGGTTGTGGTTAGTCTGAGGGGATCGTTTTCATTAGCATATTAGTTGCATTCATGCATTGCATTATATATATATAGAGTCTGTTTATGCTTGAGGACAAGGATCGGTTTAAGTTTGGGGGTGTCATAAGTGGATTTTATATCTACTTGGAACGCTTCAATTCGGCTTAAATTGACTGTTTGTACTCAAGTACTTGGTGTTTTTAATGTGTTTTGAGTTGGAATGTGCAGAGCTTAGTAATTGGCAGAGTTGTGGAGTTTCTATGATTATATGGTGGTGTAGGTGAACATTGTGAAAGCCGAGCAGTTGCGGGACTTGAGAGCGCAAAGAAAAGTCAAGAAATTAAGTTTTGCAGAAATCTGACAGAAGCATGAGCGCCCCCGCGCCTCAGGAGAGCGCCCCCGCGCTTGTGGAACACTGTTAGAGCGCGCCCGTGCCTCATTTAAGCGTGCCCGCGCTTGGCCAATGCTGAAGAATCCTTTTTGTGTTCTGATATGGAAAGGGGCAGAGACCAGTCAACAGCAGGGGCTATATAAACACTTGATGGACGACTTTGGAGACATATATCCATATACCTACATACATATCTATCCACCAGCAAGGAGAACAAGAAGACGGCTGATTACGAAGATCTAGTTTCATCTTTTCTTTGTATTCTTCTAATTAGGCGATACTTTGGATTCTCGTTGGAGTTGTTTTTCTTAAACCTTATTACTAGCACTCTATATTTAGTATTCCAGGCATATTTATTATCATGTTTTCATCAGATCCCATGATGATGGACGGTTCGATTATGAACTAATCGTTATCGTGGGATTCTAACGGATTTATTTATGGATTTTAGTAGTTGATTGTTTTTAAAGATTTGTGTGTGATGAATTATTGATAACCTAGTTTGGTTGTGCTTATTCTTCTTGGATGCGTAGCTAACATCTAAGTCATTTTTTAATCTCTATTGATTGCGAAAGTGGATATAGAGGTTTAGAACTTGCCATGCTAGCATAGGTTTATGTATGTTTGTCATGCATGATTCGTAGGTGATTTTAACCATCTTACCTGCCCTATGTAATCTGAATGGATAACTTGCTCGTTAAACCGTTATGTTTTCAAATCTTATAGACATATAGGGTCTAAGCATAATTGGTGTCTGCTCAACTTCTATCTCTTTTGTGGATGTTTAAGTGGTTTGGTATACGTATACTGAAAGGTAGCGTGTACTGATTTCGTGTTATTCGATTAGTTGTCACAACCGTCACATACATTGATTAAAGACATAAACTCTAGATGAAGTATTTAATGAAGTTAGGATCCCATGTTTTATTCTCATAAGTAATTCGACGGTAAACTCTTTAGTTAATCTTAGTCTTGGTAATTTGATTAGTTAATTTAGTTAATCACAACTCAAATTTGATACTTGTCTTAGCATTGAACAATAGCAATACATTGTTGCATAGGTGCATAACTGTAGTAAACCAGTCTCTGTGGGAACGAACTCTACTTATTCATATATTACTTGTGACCGCGTACGCTTGCGTGATTTTTAATAGTTGTTTCCCCTATTTAAACCTAATCCTACCCATTACCATCCCTTCTCTTTACAAACCCTAGCCTCCCACTATCTCTTTCATCCTCAATTCACACACCTATGCACACAATTACATACATCTCTACATCTAAATCCATGGCACCACCAAAGAGAGGCCGATTTGCTGGAAGTAGTAGCACTCGCCGCTCTTCATCTGAAGAGGAATCGAGTATGGGTTCTGGGGGAGAGAAATTCACTACACCAGAGGCACAGGCTGAGTTTACATGGTTACTATCTAAGGCCGTGGCCAAGGAAAGGGGGTTTTTGCTACAACCTACGGATGGGTATTTGTTTCGTATGATTACAGCAAAGGGTTGGGAGAGTTTTTGTGAAGCACCGGAACCGGTCCCATTGAGTATTGTGCAGGAATTTTATGCCAATGCGAAGGTCGATAAGAATGGGTATAGTGTGGTTCGGGGCTTTACTGTGGACTACACTGCGAAGGCTATTCATCGGGTTCTGAATTTGCCGAGGAAGAAGAGGGGAGACGAGGATTGGTCTTTGAAGACCCGGGCGGATGTGGATTTAGAGTACATCGTCGGGGAGCTGTGTGTTCCGGGTACAGCTTGGAAGTATAGGCCTGGCACCACTGAGTCGGTCACTTTCCCGGCTTCTGCGATGAACAGGTATGCTAGGGCTTGGAACATGTTTATGTGTGCTAACATTTTGCCGTCTTCGCACTCGCATGAGGTTACAGTTGACAGGGCTATTATTCTATGGGGGATTCTGAATGAGGACTATATTGATCTTGGGGCTCTCATTCATTGGAATATTCTGAGGTTCCTGAGAGGTAGTACAACGGGGGCGATTCCTCATGCCTCTGTGGTTACCAAACTGTGTTTCGCTGTTGGTGTTCGTTGGTCAGAGGAGGAGCAGCTTCAGTTACCTAGTGCTCCTATTGATCACTCAACGATTACACGGATGGAGGACTGGACAGGAGGAGCTCCTGATTACTCAGGATTGGGCTATACTGATTTTGACGAAGAGGGAGGCGATGCTCCGCCTCGTGAGCCTGCAGCACAGATGGGGGGTCCATCTGGGATTCAGCGAGAGGTTGATAGGGCTGGTTTTGGGGATGCTCAGTATAGGCGGCTGACTCGGCGTATAGACGCCATGCACGACATCAATCGTCGTTTTGCTCAGGACTTGACTCAGGCTTTGGGTACTGCATTCCGAGCCACTGGAGTTGATATTGCTTGGCCTGATTTTGGAGTTGATTCTGTTTATCCACCACCAGATACACCACCCGAGGAGGGTGGTCCTGCTGAAGATTAGGTACTCTCTGCACTTTCCTTTTTATTACCTTCAATGAGGACATTGAATACTTTAAGTTTGGGGGTGATAATTAAGGAATAGTAGTGTTAGTGTGTGTGTTCATATAGGATTCATATTGCATATGTAGTTGCAGTTTCATTCATAGTATTGCATGTTTGTGTCATATAGAGCATTACGTTTGCATAATTGTTTATATATATCATGTGAGTCCATTTAGTTGCATTTGCATAGCATATTTCATGATCCCGTAGGATTTGGCTATTTCCATTGGTGAGTCGACGTTGAGTGGAGTGTGGTGATGATGAATAGAGGGTTGATTTAAGTTCCTAGGAATTGACTTGCATGCCAGAAACAAATCAATTGCATAAGTGTCATTGGTTGCTTTTGGATTTGATCAGACCATACTTGTTTGGATGTTAGAATTTAATCACTTGCTTACATTTAGAATGTTCGTCTATTCTCTTGAAAACGAAGGAGCACTTAAGTCTAAGTTTGGGGGAAACCAGGGATTTCATGCTAGTTGTTAATAAAAGTTAGGCGTCAAATGGCTAGTAGCTGCTCATAAAAAAATGAGTAGTCTAGGGAGGGATGAGAAAAAGCAAAGCGCACTAATTCCGAAATTGTTAAAGTGAAAAAAAAAGAAAAAAAAGAGTTGAGTTAGTTGTGTTTATGCAGAATTGATCAGGGTGAGCTCTTTAATACTCGAGCAATTAAGTTCTAGGGGACTTTGTGCCTAGTGACCTAAGACTTTTCCGGTCTGGGATCCACTAACCTAACGCTCGCTACATGGGTATTATTGTATAAGCCTTTTGGGGTCTCATCCATTGCACGGTCAAATAAGCATGCATGTTGTGTATAGTATTTTGTATCGTAATAAAGCATGAATTCCTGTTTAACTCAAGTGGATTATGGAGGTGTCTTTTAGTGATTTCTTGTGTCTAGAGTTCATTCTGTTTATAAGCTTGTGGTTTGTTAGATATAATTGCTGATGTTTGTTTATCAGTGTTTAAAGTACCAGGAAACTATCAGAGTTTAGCTGGAGGACTTATCAGAGTTTAGCTGGAAGACCAGTCAGAGTTTGTTAAAGTCTGATGGTCAGAGTTTGCTTAGCTGTCGGTGCAAAGACAATGAAGATTCTAGAAGTGATATACTTTGAAGAAGGAAAGAAGCAAAGAGATATCGAGATGGCTAAGGAAACGGAACAGAAGAAAGAAGCAATTCTTAATTGATTCTGATTGAATAGCTAATTTATAGGAATATCAATTAATGATTGTATGTAGCTGTGTACTATATAAACACAGATAGGTTAACCCTAAAAGGGATGCGAATACGTGAATTATCATTCTTGTAACAGCCCCAAATCCGGGGTCAGGGATTTAGAGTAGTCACGATCCATTTACTCCTTGCCTTACCTGTATTACTCACATCGTGCATAATTCACCTGCTCATGACCCCACAATATTTGTCTCTCACACACACACACACACACAGGTTAGAGTCTCAGAAACGACACGATACAACAACTGCGGAATAAATAATTTTTATTACAATATATAACATGTATCGCAAAACTGTATAACTCCACACATGGCAAACACAGTAATATATAATCAATACTTCAAAGTATAGATTTAGAAAACTTGCCTCATGCTCAAGAAGTGATAGGGGTTCGCGACGATGCCGGACAATCTAGACAAAGTCAAAGAAAACGTACAATTAATCCCCTGGATAATCCATTTGTACTCAATGCTTAAACACGTAAGCGAAACACAACCAAGGCATTACTAGCTCGTCATAGGCACATACTAAGTCCATGTTAATCGACAATTACTTAAGTCGTAGGTTTAGTCCGAAATCGATCCTCGAATACAAGTTATACTTAACCATTTACAACATTGGTTTCTAAGTCATGTTCTTAGTGGTTTTCACTTGCGCAACCTCTGTTGTCGCATTTTTATAAAATCGAAAAATAATCTTTTTAATACGAATCTTTTTCGTGAGCCTTCCTAACTGTCTCTAGTATTATCCCTCAAAGTTTCACATTTTAATATGGCTTCTAAGTGGTCCAAATATAGCCTCAAAGTGGCTGACCAGAGAAGGGTTGTTCCTCCGAACGACGTTTACTAAAACTCACTTTTCTCCTAAACCGTAAATCGTATAGGCATGATCTTTATACCAAAACAAACCTTTAAACAAGACCTACAGGCTCCTGGTCAGTTTTGCTCAAAAATATTCCAAGAACAGTTCGTAATGCTTGCTCAAAACAACCTTAAATCAAATGGGCATTACGACGGCTATAATCGTAACGTTTTCCATTTCCAAAACACAACCAAATCAATACCAATTAATCCCAAACTCACCATCCACCTTATACACCCTCCACTCAGTCAAATCCTCCATGAATAATCAAAACAAATTCATAACCCATCCTCCAAACTCAACCAACAATTCATATAATTACTTAATCATGATCTTAACCTTACATAAACATCAAAACCACTTCAAAACTCATATAAACAAAAAGGGGAAGGGGTTTTTATACCTTCCTTGGTGCTTCATATACACTAACAATGGTTTATAATCCTTCCTTGAGCTTTGAACAAACCTTATCAAGCTTAATCCTTAAGAAACAAAATCAAGAATCATGAAAAGTTACTATTCATCATCACTTTGTAAAATCCATATAAAATCGAAAAACAAGAGTTTGGTTCTAAGATTTTTACCAGACCTTGTACTCTTCATAAGCTTTCTTTTGAGCTATAGATCGCCACATTTAAAGCTTCCTAGCTAGGGTTTTGAGTCCCATCTTTCCGCTGGACACAAACTGCACAGTTTGGGTTCTCCAACTTGGGGAAGAGATTTGACTAGGCTACACTCCTTTGTTGGCCATGAAATTTTGATAGAATGTTGTCCCTGGAGTGGAGACGCTATGGTTAAAATTTGGTGATTTTAGGACAAGTAGTTTTGGAGTTATGAAGTTTTCTCTCCTCCTTGTGCAAGCTGAGCCGAAAATCTGGAAAATGGGGGAGAGTTTCTTGATTTTTCTTGCCTTGTTCAATTAATGGAAATGCTGATTTTTAGAGACAAAAATGGTGAGTCATGACTTGGTGTATTGTCCTCTTGACACTTGTCACACATGCAAGAGTGGTGGGCAAGTGGCTTGACTGCTTTGCTTTACTGGTTCGTTTCCTTTCACATGGATGCTCCAAATGTTGCATCCCTCGAACTAATCTTGTTACATGTTACTTCCATGTCTATATTTAATCCTGTAAATATTGCCTTGTTCCTCTTGAAACGATTCGAAATATTTTCCAAAAAGAGCGAGTAAAACTTTACGCGATTCTCGCAGTGAATAGTAACTATTCACTATTCACTTCAACAATCGGATTCTTAAATCGACTTTAATAAAATAATAAAATTCCAAAATATTAAATCCTCAAATCCTCAATTTTAATATCTCATTTCTTGAATATAATAATATATAATTCGCTACCCGGTCGAATATTACACCAAAATAAAATTTGGAATTTCTGAATTCCGATCGTCTTTGCATTCACTTATTTACTCCGTAGATCACTAATATGACTTCGGAATATCCACACTACGTCTCGTACATAGGTGGCATGAAAAATTTTCTTAACCCTCAAAATCACTATTCATCCACCAATATCACTATTCACTGCCGCACTTAATCATAATAAGAAAAGTTTTAAATTTTTCCAAAAATTCGGGTTATTACAGTCTCCCCTCCTTAAAAGGATTCCGTCCCGGAATCAACTTAGGAGTAACTGGGGCACTTGCTTCTATCCGTGATTTCCACAGGTTGTTCTTTGTAAGTCAGACCAGGTTGTATATCTTCCTGCTCGTACTCTAGCATATGCTGGGCATCTATAGTATACTAACGTAGCATTGACACATGAACCCCGTTATGACCATTCTACAAGTTTGGGGGGTAAGGCTGGCTCGTAGGCCACCTTCCTGGCGCGTCTTAAATCTCAGATGGCCCAATGAATCTCGGGATCACTTCCCTTTCTTTTCAAATCTCATTAATTCCTTCCTTGGAGATACCTTTAACATCACGAATCTTTAACCTCATATTCTCTATCTTGTTTGCACAGAAATACACCAGCATAAACTTGTTTGCCATTCATCAACTTGCCATTTAGCTTATCAGTAGCAGTACTATCTCTATACTCGCGGGCTTAGTCCGCATACTTTCTCTATCTGCCATGGTTGTCACTAGCCGTTTGTTGGTGAAATCTTTTGTCTTTCTAGTTTCTTGGACTAACTTGGGTTTTGTGTAAAATCTCATTCTTTAATTCCCGATCATTCGGAATCCATCTCTGTCCCATTTTAATTAAGGGTACCGGCCACCACATTGGCCTTCCCCGGGTGGTAGTGTATCTCACAGTCATAATTCTAGGTCAATTCTAGCCATTTCTCCATCTCACGTTTTCTACTATCACGGATAACTCAAAGTCCATTCATTACATTCCATAAAAATTTGTGGGTGCATTAGTCAATCCCAAAATAACCTTGCTGAAAACTCGAAGTGTCTATTCCTGGTACGAATCGCAGTCTTGGGTATATCCTCGGATTTAACTTCCAACTGGTGATACCCAGTTCTTAAATAAATTTGGAAATACACAACGTTCTTCCGCTGATCAAACAATCATTTACAAGGGTACCTATTATTTAAAGGTCCTGACAGTGGGCTGCTTGTTGGAGGTAGCCCTGGTTGAAACCTACTGGCTTTCTTTTATTCTGTGTTCACAAACTCCGGAACAAACCTCAATAATTCGGAAAACTTGGCCTCATACTCGGTCACAGTCATGGTTTCTTGTTTTAACTCTTTAACTTTCATTTTCATCCGGGTCTCCATATATCTCCGAAAATTATTCCCCTAAATCAACACACGTTGCACCTCTCCTAAGTCACAATACTAGCTCCCTCTGACTCCATCGTCAGTACTTATCTTACTAACCCAGAGGTAGTGTCCATGGGTACACAACTCCTCCAACATCTCAATTCCACTATAGGGCATCTATCTAACACCGTTGTCATTGGAGTTCACGGCACATCGCTATTTCTTTCACATATATCGATTGACACGCTTTCCATTATCATAATATCCTTGGGAGAATAAACCAATTTCATTGATATGTCAATGACATTCTATTCGTCTTAGGGATTCGCTCCTGACATAGGCGATTTCGTCGCGAATCTAATTCCTATCAGCGAATTTTGACTTATTTGACCTGGTTGGCCTCCCCTTGAAATTCAATACGGATAACAAAATTATGGGGCCTTGAAAAGACAGCTCCCATATCAAGGAAAACGTCACACACTGGTGATCGTAAGGTCATGAGTTTTAAGGTAACCTTATTGGAGGTAAAAGAATTTACCGAGAGATCAACATGATCATAAGAACTCAACGTTGTGTGCCTCGATTGAGACATTACTAAAGGTAATTAGCCTTCTTGTATTTCACAACTTACAAGTGATGGCGTCCCATCAGACTTCTATCACACAGACAGATAGTCCTTGTAGCCCCTATAAGTCTAGGGTTGTTCGTCTCAGTGGAAGTTGAAAAGTATGAAAGCAATTCGAGATCAATTTAATGATTATCGCCATTCGACAATATTTCTCAAAGGAACACCTTGGATTTAAAATTGAACAGATTCCAAAGGTGCGGTTTCCAAAGAAAATACAAAGAAAAGAATAACCAAAAAGATACTGGTACCTAACAAACAAGTGGTGAGGTATCACCATAGGGTCATTCATTATTTGAAGAAAAGTCAAAGCTTAAATAACATCATTTGACAGGGCTTCGAAAACCTGAAAGTAGGCATTGTGACAGCCTCTGGCACAGGTGAAACTGAATATGGTTTAGCACAAGTGTTATAAAATAACTTCGAAGAGGGAATATACCCTTTATCAGAATTCTTTCTTGGAAAGAGGTCAAGATAGATCATAGATTGGGGAAATATCCCACATAATTTGCAAATGGGGAGGGTACTACCAAGGTCTCTACGGATGCCTTTTATGTCAGCTCCTTTGATGGATAATCGTTCAATTCCAAAGCTTTTCTTTTCCACGCACCCTAAGGTGTTCGATACTTACGTCATTGCCGACTTATAATAGTCGCTAAGAATTCAACCATCAACATTTGCAATCGCAGGGAGTTCTATTCGATTAGGTGCAAACATCTCAAGTAAGCGTTCTGTTCTATAAGAAGACTTTGATACCGTTGTCGCCCATAGCAATGACAATTCCACATGTCGACTGGGCGGTACTTAGGAAGATCGTTAGAAACTACAAGCTTAAATCCGGTCTCTATTTCAATCATCTTTATACCCAATATTCCTTCTCCCATATCAATCCCGTGTGCTACATAAGCTTAACACTTTTGGCACAATAGCCTTTTCATTTAAGTCAATCCCGGAATTTCTCAGTCCGTCTTGGTCCTTAAATATATTTCGCCTTTACCGTCTAATCTCAACTTCACCATTTTATCTCTACAATCAATTATAGCAATCAGGGTCTGTCCACCAACCCATATAGCGGTTATCTTACCCAATCCACAGGGTTCGCTCTAGTTTCCACTCTCTTTGGTGACATCCTCTGGTAATCAGAAAGACAAGGTTTGCCAAAATTTGCTGAATTTCTCTCCAAATCTGGGAAATTTGATCAATCTATTTACCTACTAGTAATACTCGGATCTGATTTCCGACCTTTCTGTTCTATCCTTATAATTCCTTCCTGGTTTCCTGAGGGTGGTAAATCTCGTTCTCGATCCCGTCTTAGCGTGCTTGTCTTACCATAACATTTACATGGTACATATACCCAAAATCCTCCTTAAGATAATAAAATCCCTCAATGATGTAATAGACACCATTTCCAGTGGAATCGCTGGTCGTGGGGGTTTGAAATCTCATAGCCCAAAACAATTCCTTCCACTATTCTAGGCAACTAAGTACCCTTAATCGTTCGTAAAAATCTGAACATCTTGGTTCTTACGTATGCCGCCTCCTTATGGGCAACTATAACCGACTACGAGTAACAGGTTTCGTTCAAGTCGAATCAATCCACTGATACTGGCTATACTACCTCTACCTCTTCTGCTTTGGAGACTCTACTCCATTTTCTTTGTCATATCTCTTGATGAATCATGAACGATCCTTAAACCCTCGTCTCATCACTTATTTATCCCTTGAAGGTTCGTCCGGTCCTATTGTACGACCTCAAGTAACATACTACATCTTTATCAATCAACACGTCTCTACAAGATTCTTTCCTTGACCCACTATAGGGTCTTCCTCTAGATCCTCCTATGGATCTTCCTTTATCGGGTCTCCGTCCATTTCGAGGAACGCATCATCAATTGCCTACTCGAAGGCCTCGGGGTCTGGTATCTCAGAATCCCATCAATCTATAACTTATACGATTCGAGGTGACTAACCATGAAGTCCTAAGTACGGTTTCCCAGAAGAAGTCCCCTCTCGGGCTTCATCTTAAACGGTCAGGGTCATGTCCTCTAACCCGACTACGAACTCAATTTGAGCTCTAGATGTCCTTATCATTATTAAGGGTATTGTAAGACTCAATCTCCTATCGTTTCTGAGGACTGTAACCTAACTCTCTGATACCATTTCTGTAACAGCCCCAAATCCGGGGTCAGGGATTTAGAGTAGTCACGATCCATTTACTCCTTGCCTTACCTGTATTACTCACATCGTGCATAATTCACCTGCTCATGACCCCACAATATTTGTCTCTCACACACACACACACACACAGGTTAGAGTCTCAGAAACGACACGATACAACAACTGCGGAATAAATAATTTTTATTACAATATATAACATGTATCGCAAAACTGTATAACTCCACACATGGCAAACACAGTAATATATAATCAATACTTCAAAGTATAGATTTAGAAAACTTGCCTCATGCTCAAGAAGTGATAGGGGTTCGCGACGATGCCGGACAATCTAGACAAAGTCAAAGAAAACGTACAATTAATCCCCTGGATAATCCATTTGTACTCAATGCTTAAACACGTAAGCGAAACACAACCAAGGCATTACTAGCTCGTCATAGGCACATACTAAGTCCATGTTAATCGACAATTACTTAAGTCGTAGGTTTAGTCCGAAATCGATCCTCGAATACAAGTTATACTTAACCATTTACAACATTGGTTTCTAAGTCATGTTCTTAGTGGTTTTCACTTGCGCAACCTCTGTTGTCGCATTTTTATAAAATCGAAAAATAATCTTTTTAATACGAATCTTTTTCGTGAGCCTTCCTAACTGTCTCTAGTATTATCCCTCAAAGTTTCACATTTTAATATGGCTTCTAAGTGGTCCAAATATAGCCTCAAAGTGGCTGACCAGAGAAGGGTTGTTCCTCCGAACGACGTTTACTAAAACTCACTTTTCTCCTAAACCGTAAATCGTATAGGCATGATCTTTATACCAAAACAAACCTTTAAACAAGACCTACAGGCTCCTGGTCAGTTTTGCTCAAAAATATTCCAAGAACAGTTCGTAATGCTTGCTCAAAACAACCTTAAATCAAATGGGCATTACGACGGCTATAATCGTAACGTTTTCCATTTCCAAAACACAACCAAATCAATACCAATTAATCCCAAACTCACCATCCACCTTATACACCCTCCACTCAGTCAAATCCTCCATGAATAATCAAAACAAATTCATAACCCATCCTCCAAACTCAACCAACAATTCATATAATTACTTAATCATGATCTTAACCTTACATAAACATCAAAACCACTTCAAAACTCATATAAACAAAAAGGGGAAGGGGTTTTTATACCTTCCTTGGTGCTTCATATACACTAACAATGGTTTATAATCCTTCCTTGAGCTTTGAACAAACCTTATCAAGCTTAATCCTTAAGAAACAAAATCAAGAATCATGAAAAGTTACTATTCATCATCACTTTGTAAAATCCATATAAAATCGAAAAACAAGAGTTTGGTTCTAAGATTTTTACCAGACCTTGTACTCTTCATAAGCTTTCTTTTGAGCTATAGATCGCCACATTTAAAGCTTCCTAGCTAGGGTTTTGAGTCCCATCTTTCCGCTGGACACAAACTGCACAGTTTGGGTTCTCCAACTTGGGGAAGAGATTTGACTAGGCTACACTCCTTTGTTGGCCATGAAATTTTGATAGAATGTTGTCCCTGGAGTGGAGACGCTATGGTTAAAATTTGGTGATTTTAGGACAAGTAGTTTTGGAGTTATGAAGTTTTCTCTCCTCCTTGTGCAAGCTGAGCCGAAAATCTGGAAAATGGGGGAGAGTTTCTTGATTTTTCTTGCCTTGTTCAATTAATGGAAATGCTGATTTTTAGAGACAAAAATGGTGAGTCATGACTTGGTGTATTGTCCTCTTGACACTTGTCACACATGCAAGAGTGGTGGGCAAGTGGCTTGACTGCTTTGCTTTACTGGTTCGTTTCCTTTCACATGGATGCTCCAAATGTTGCATCCCTCGAACTAATCTTGTTACATGTTACTTCCATGTCTATATTTAATCCTGTAAATATTGCCTTGTTCCTCTTGAAACGATTCGAAATATTTTCCAAAAAGAGCGAGTAAAACTTTACGCGATTCTCGCAGTGAATAGTAACTATTCACTATTCACTTCAACAATCGGATTCTTAAATCGACTTTAATAAAATAATAAAATTCCAAAATATTAAATCCTCAAATCCTCAATTTTAATATCTCATTTCTTGAATATAATAATATATAATTCGCTACCCGGTCGAATATTACACCAAAATAAAATTTGGAATTTCTGAATTCCGATCGTCTTTGCATTCACTTATTTACTCCGTAGATCACTAATATGACTTCGGAATATCCACACTACGTCTCGTACATAGGTGGCATGAAAAATTTTCTTAACCCTCAAAATCACTATTCATCCACCAATATCACTATTCACTGCCGCACTTAATCATAATAAGAAAAGTTTTAAATTTTTCCAAAAATTCGGGTTATTACAATTCTTGTAACCTAGCAGCTCTCTGTGATATTTTACATCACTGAGAGAGGAGTTATTAACTCCATACAGTTTATTGTTTATAAACAGTGTTCTTATTGTTATTCTCATAAGTATATTTGATTATATATTGTGTATTCGGCCTAACAATTGGTATCAAAGCTTAGGCTGTTTAATATATACAGTTTATTGATCCGAAAACAAGTATAATCATGACTGAAAACTCTCAGGCAGGTTCTAATGCTCAAAAGGTTCAACCTGCTTCTGTAAGTCGATATGAGACGATCAGGGTTCCAATTCTCAGACCAGTGGAATATCCAATATGGAAGGTAAAGATGACCATGTTTCTAGAACCCACAGATCCAGAATACCTTGATAGAATCAATGATGGTCCTCATATGCCAACTAAACTGTCTCCTGTTGTTGCTGGTCAAGAACAAAAGACTGTTCCAAAAGAAAAGAAAGATTTGACTCCTGAGGACATCTCATCAATTGCAAAGGATGCAAAAGTTAGACATCTTCTCCATAGTGCTTTAGATAATGTCATGTCTAACAGAGTTATTGGTTGCAAGACTGCCAAAGAAATTTGGGATGCTTTAGAAGTCAAGTGTCAAGGAACAAGTGCTATAAAGAAGAACAGGAAGACTATTCTAACACAGGAGTATGAACACTTTGACTCAAGATCTGATGAAACTTTAACTGATACTTATGACAGATTCTGTAAACTGTTGAATGATTTGTCTCTGGTTGATAAAGAATATGATCTTGAAGAGTCAAATCTCAAGTTTCTACTATCTCTACCTGAAAGATGGGATTTAAAGGCAACAACAATAAGAGATAATTATGATCTTGCAGAAACAGATCTTGATGAAATCTATGGGTTGCTTAAAACTCATGAACTTGAGATAGAACAAAGAAACAAAAGATCTGGAAAGAAGACAAAATCTGTTGCTCTCAAAGTTGAAGAAAAACTCATGAAGAAAGAAACATCAAAGAAGAAAGCTAAGGGAAAAGCTTTGGTCATACACTCTGAAAATGAGTCATCAAACTCTGATGATGACTCAAACACTGATGCTTCATCTGAATCTGAGTATGATGAAGAACAAATGATGCAAATGGCTGCTTTGATGGTGAAGACTTTCAAAAAGATGGGTTTCAAAAACTTCAAGAAAGGAAAGAGATTCTCTAGAAGAGATTCAAACACTGAAAAGAAAAATTTCAGAAAGTCTGAAGGAAGGGATATCAAATCTGTGAAGAAAGACAAGTCTGAGATCCAGTGCTACAAGTGTAAAGAGATGGGTCACTATGCTCCAGAATGCAAGAAAGGAAAATCTGAAAAAGCACTCATCACTAAAGGAAGAGACTGGGCAGACACTTCAGATTCAGATGAGGATGTAAACTATGCTCTCATGGCAACTGTCAAAGATGAAACTGATTCATCTGAAAATAAGGTACCCCTAATGTTACGACCAAACTCAACACGCAAGTGCACGTGGTCACAAGTAATACAGATAGCAAGTAAGGTTCGTTCCTACAGGGACTCGTTGTTTGTCTAGTTAATTCACTCACCAATGTATGATTATTATCCGATGCTAAAACAAATAACAAAGTGGATTTTTGTTATCCCTATAATTAATCTAAGAATAATAACTAATTATCAACTACTTGAACTGAGATTTATGTCGAATTACTTATGCGAATAAAACATGGGATTTTAACTTCATTAAACAATCCATCTAAAGTCTTCAATTCTCTAGCCCTTTCATGTGATTTGTTAATACCTGATCGAACACACAAAACTGATATAAGCCAACTTTCGTTGTACCAATACCATCCTAAATAATATCCACAATTAAGATAGAAATCACTTAGTCTCCCAATTATGCTTAGTCCCTATATGTCTATAAAGATTGAAAACATAATGGTTGAAGTACAAGCATTCAATTGATCACATAGTCGTCATAAAACGGTTAGAGTTACGACACTAATTACGAATGATATTCTCACGCATAAACCTATGCTAGCATGGCAAGTTCTAAACTCTTAAATCCACTTTCGCTTCAATAAGAATTAACACACAATTACAGGAGTTAGCTACTCTCCTATAACGAATTAAAACAACCATGATAGGATATCGCATCAATCACACTATAGGCATCGAGAAAATTCAACAAATAAACTTCATGAATAAATCCGCTAAAACCCCATGACAACGAGTTAGTTCATAATCAAACTAATCGTCACCATGGGTTCTAATGTAAACATGATGAAAGAAAACGAATTATATTGAATAAATATCAAGGTTCTAAAGAATACACCCAAACCAAGCATCCACAAGCTAGAAAGAATACAGGAATAAATTGAAACTATCTTCTTCCTTCTTCTTCGTGCTTAAAACTCCGTATATAATATGTGGTATGTGTCTCTCCCCTCGTTCTCTAGGGTTTTCTTTTCTTTTTATATGCCTCCAGGTCCAACAAGTCGTACTGAATTGAGATTTGACTTCAACTCGAAAAGTCAGCAAATCGGGTCAAAACAGGAATTTTCGTCAGACAGACCGGCGCTGCCGCGCCACAATTACACAGGGGAGCGGCGCTGCCGCGCCAGAGATTTTCTGCACTGTTTTCCAGCGGCGCTGCCGCGCCATAAGCAAGCACAAACACGGCGCTGCCGCGCCGTGCCTTCTGTCCAGGACATAGAAAATGTTGTCTTCTTCGCGTGAGCTGTAAGATCGTCAGAACCGGACTTGTAGAACTCCAGATATGGCCAAAACAGTGAAGACTGCGCAACCTACCCGGAAAATCCGAATTTTAATCAAATTATCCTCCAACTCTTGGTTCTGCAAAACTTAATGAAAACACATTAAACACACCACATACTTGAGTTCAAGTCATCAATTTAAGCCGATATGAAGCGTTCCAAGTGGATTAAAAATCCACTTATCACACCCCCAAACTTAAACCGATGCTTGTCCTCAAGCATAAATAATATAACTATATACAACTAACTAGTACCACTTCCGTAGGTGATCACGGTTGCATTTGGCATATGCAACAAGCCCTTTAAACCCCTAGGCAGCCCTAGTGGACGAGTAAGGTCTCGTGAGGGCCTATAGTGAATGTACCCACAAAATCCATCTAACAATGCAGCTACAAATGCAACTAACTACATGTATGCAACTATATGGAAATGCAAGGACCCCTTCAAACCAACCAAATCCAATCAACGAGCCAACATCTCAAAGAACACAGTCTTCCAAATAGAGTTCGACCAAATTCCCATCGACCAACAAGACAAACACAGAAACGTGCGTGTGTGCGATGCTCACCAATATACTCCCAAACTAAATCAAGACCATACCTACTCTTAGCCAAAACAACCACAAGCTTACAAAAAGAATGAACGCTAGACACAAGAACTCTTAAGAGACACCTTCGCAGTCCATCTGAGTTAGACAAGAATTCATGCTTTATTACACAAAAACAACTACGCACAACACACATGCTTATTTGATCGTGCAATGGCTGAGACCCCAAAAGGCTTATACAATAATACCCATGTAACGAGCTTTAGGTTAGTGGATCCCAGACCGGAAAAGTCTTAGGTCACTAGGCACAAAGTCCCCTAGAACTTAATTGCTCGAGTATTAAAGAGCTCAACCTGATCAATTCTGCATAAAAACAACTCTTCTCTTTTCTTTTCTTTTTCAACTTTTTTGTTTTTTTTCTTTTTTTTTTTTCAACAATTTCGGAATGAGTGCACTTTGCCTTTTTCTCATCCCACCCTAGACTACTCATCTTTTCAATGAGCCGGCTACTAGCCATTTGACGCCTAGCCTTTATTACAACTAGCATGAAATCCCTGGTTTCCCCCAAACTTATACATAAGTGCTCCTTCGTTTTCAAGAATCTAGCCAACATTCTAAATGTAAACAAGTGGTTAAATTCTAACACCAAACAAGCATGGTCTGATCAAATTCAAAAGCAACCAATGAGACTTATGAAATAGATTGTTTCTGGCATGCAAGTCAATACTTAGAAACTTAATCAACCCTCTATTCATCACAACCACACTCCAATCAACATCGACTCACCAACGGAAATAGTCAAATCCTACGGGATCATGAAATATGCATGCAACTAAAATGGACTCACATGACAGATATAAATACTAATGCAAACAGAATGCCCTATATGACATGAACATGCAAAACTACGAATAAACTACAACTACACATGCAATATGAATCCTACATGAGACACACACTAACTATACAAACCCATACATCACCCCCAAACTTAACATATTCAATGTCCTCATTGAAGGTAATAAGAAAGATAGTAGAAACATACCTAACACATGGGTTGCCTCCCACAAAGCGCTGTCGTTAATGTCGTTTAGCCGGACAAATGTGAATCAAATCATGGTGGCTCGAAGATCGCAATTGACTTGTCCTTAGCAGAAGGACCATTCACCCTTTGTTTGATAACCTTCTGGCTTTCTTCCCACATCTTTTCCAAATCAAACTTCACCTTGACTTTTCCACCAATCGATTTTTTCTTTTTCTTCTTTACACCTCTAAGGTGTTTATGCTTCTCCGTCGATTGATAAGAACACATTAAATTATCCTCCAAATCTTGGTTCTGCAAAACTTAATGAAAACACATTAAACACACCACATACTTGAGTTCAAGTCATCAATTTAAGCCGATATGAAGCGTTCCAAGTGGATTAAAAATCCACTTATCACACCCCCAAACTTAAACCGATGCTTGTCCTCAAGCATAAATAATATAACTATATACAACTAACCAGTACCACTTTCGTAGGTGATCACGGTTGCATTTGGCATATGCAACAAGCCCTTTAAACCCCTAGGCAGCCCTAGTGGACGAGTAAGGTCTCGTGAGGGCCTATAGCGAATGTACCCACAAAATCCATCTACTCATGCAACTAACAATGCAATGCATGTATGCAACTATATGGAAATGCAATGACCCCTTCAAACCAACCAAAACCAATCAACAAGCCAACATCTCAAAGAACACAGTCTTCCAAACAGAGTTCGACCAAATTCCCATCGACCAACAAGACAAACACAGAAACGTGCGTGTGTGCGATGCTCACCAATATACTCCCAAACTAAATCAAGACCATACCTACTCTTAGCCAAAACAACCACAAGCTTACAAACAGAATGAACGCTAGACACAAGAACTCTTAAGAGACACCTTCGCAGTCCATCTGAGTTAGACAAGAATTCATGCTTTATTACACAAAAACAACTACACACAACACACATGCTTATTTGACCGTGCAATGGCTGAGACCCCAAAAGGCTTATACAATAATACCCATGTAACGAGCTTTAGGTTAGTGGATCCCAGACTGGAAAAGTCTTAGGTCACTAGGCACAAAGTCCCCTAGAACTTAATTGCTCGAGTATTAAAGAGCTCAACCTGATCAATTCTGCATAAACACAAAACAAACACAACTTTTTTTTTCTTTTTCAACTTTTCTCTTTTTTTTTTTTTTTCAACAATTTCGGAATGAGTGCTCTTTGCCTTTTTCTCATCCCACCCTAGACTACTCATCTTTTCAATGAGCCGGCTACTAGCCATTTGACGCCTAGCCTTTATTACAACTAGCATGAAATCCCTGGTTTCCCCCAAACTTATACATAAGTGCTCCTTCGTTTTCAAGAATCTAGCCAACATTCTAAATGTAAACAAGTGGTTAAATTCTAACACCAAACAAGCATGGTCTGATCAAATTCAAAAGCAACCAATGAGACTTATGAAATAGATTTGTTTCTGGCATGCAAGTCAATACTTAGAAACTTAATCAACCCTCTATTCATCACAACCACACTCCAATCAACATCGACTCACCAACGGAAATAGTCAAATCCTACGGGATCATGAAATATGCATGCAACTAAAATGGACTCACATGACAGATATAAATACTAATGCAAACAGAATGCCCTATATGACATGAACATGCAAAGATATGAATGAACTACAACTACACATGCAATATGAAACCTATATGAACACACACACACACTAATATTACCATTCCTTAATTATCACCCCCAAACTTAAAATATTCAATGTCCTCATTGAAGGTAATAAGAAAGATAGTAGAAACATACCTAACACATGGGTTGCCTCCCACGAAGCGCTGTCGTTAATGTCATTTAGCCGGACAAATGTGAATCAAATCATGGTGGCTCGAAGATCGCATTTGACTTGTCCTTAGCAGAAGGACCATTCACCCTTTGTTTGATAACCTTCTTGCTTTCTTCCCACATCTTTTCCAAATCAAACTTCACCTTGACTTTTCCACCAATCGATTTTTTCTTTTTCTTCTTTACACCTCTAAGGTGTTTATGCTTCTCCGTCGATTGATAAGAACACTCTTTTACCTCATCATCCTTGTTCCACCTTCTCAGCACATTATCTTCACACTCTTTAAAAATCACCAACTCATCATTCAGAAGGACATACTTCAAATGTGGTGGAAGTTTTCCAAGCTTGACATTCGAAAGATCTCGAATGGAAGAATTGTCAATGGAATCACTGATGTGATGCTCGAACTTGTGCATGTCCGAATTTTTGCTCAACAGCTGATCGAACTCCTTTCTCTGACCCGTATCAACCATCTTCAAGCTAAAACACTCTTCCTCCTCTGTCGGAAATTTCATAGCCTTGAACACATTAAAAGTGACCTTTTGATTACTCACCCTCATTGTGAGCTCTCCCTTTTGGACATCAATAAGAGTCCGACCTGTAGCCAAGAATGGTCGTCCCAAGATGATAGGGATCTTCTTGTCTTCCTCAAAGTCAAGAATAACAAAATCAGCAGGAAAAATCAGCTTATCCACCTTTACCAAGACATCCTCCACTATACCCCTCGGATATGTGATCGACCGATCAGCCAACTGTAAGGTCATATTAACTGGTTTCGGCTCAGGCAACCCAAGTTGCTTAAAAACAGACATTGGCATGAGATTAATGCTAGCTCCCAAATCACATAAGCATTTGCTGAAAAGTTGATTGCCAATAGTGCAAGGTATGGTAAAACTTCCCGGATCTTTAAGCTTCGGTGGCAATTTCTGCTGTAGAACTGCACTACACTCCTCTGTCAAAGCAACGGTGTCTAGCTCCTCAAGTTTCAATTTCTTCGAAAGAATGCCCTTCATAAACTTCGCATAGCTCGGCATTTGCTCAAGAGCCTCTGCAAATGGTATGTTAATCTGAAGCTTCTTGAAGACATCCAAGAACTTAGCAAACTGCTTGTCAAACTTTTGCCTTTGAACTCGTTTTGGGAATGGAGGAGGTGGAAACACCTTTTCTTCTACTTCCTTCTGAGAATTATCAGTCCTAACAGTTTTAGGAGTCGAGGGAGTGGCATTAGGTACCAAATCAGGAACAGAATCGACCCCAGCGTCAAAATCACTTTTTTCTTCCAGAAAGGCCGGCGCTGCCACGCCGTTTTTATACTGGGGAGCGGCGCTGCCGCGCCGTACTAACTGATCAGAATTTTCAGTTTTTTCCTCGGCTGACTTTTCTTCGTTCTGACCTTGCAGAATCTTCCCCGATCGTAAGGTTACTGCCTGGACCTGTTCCTTGTGATCTTTCTTACCTGGATTCATCTCAGTGTCACTCGGAAGCGTTCCTGGTTGACGGTTCAACAATGCATTGGCTAGTTGCCCAATCTGATTCTCTAAAGTTTTTAACGACACCGCTTGACTCTTGTACATCATTCGAAGCTCTTCCAATTCAGACTTCTCAGACTGATTCAATGAATTCCCTTGAGATGGTTGAAATCCCGGTGGAATGAATGGTTGCCTTGGAGCATAAGGGTGTGGTTGATAGTTCTGATTATATGGCCTTGCATTGAACTGCTGATTTTGTGGTTGCTGAACACCACCCTGATTGTTGCTCCAACTGAAATTAGGATGATTCCGATTGTTGGGATGATACACATTAGGTGCTGGTTGCTGAGTCCTCTGAAAGTTACTAACAAACTGTGCTGATTCAGCTAAGATAGCACACAGATTCGTGTCATGAGCCCCTGCACACAATTCACACACCATAGCAACCTGGTTAGTCCCATGATTAGAAAGGGAATCTACCTTCATTGTCAACGCTTTGAGTTGAGCAGCAATAGCAGTAGCTGCATCCAAGTCAAGAATTCCAGCCACTTTAGCAGGTGGCAAGCGTTGAATAGGATTCTGAAACTCATTGGCGGCCATCATCTCGATAAGATTATAGGCATCCTCATAGCTTTTTGCCCACAGTGCTCCTCCAGAAGCTGCATCAAGCATGGGCCTTGACTGAGCTCCCAATCCATTGTAGAAATTGCTGATTACCATCCAATCCGGCATCCCATGATGAGGACAACGTGCCAATATCTCCTTGTACCTTTCCCAAGCTTCCCCCAAAGATTCCTGGGGTTGCTGAGCAAACTGAGAAATAGAATTCCTATAAGCTGCTGTCTTCGCCATGGAGAAATACTTCGTCAAGAACTTTTGAGCACAGTCTGCCCATGTTGTAATCGAACCTGAAGGCATAGAATGTAACCAACTCTTGGCTTTATCCCTAAGAGAGAAGGGAAATAGCCTCAATCTGATTGCGTCATCTGTAACTCCGTTGAATTTGAAGGTGTCACAGATCTCAAGGAAGTCCCTAATATGAGCATTGGGATCTTCAGCAGGACTACCCCCAAACTGAACCGTATTCTGAATCATCTGAATGATGTTTGGCTTAAGCTCGAAATTATTAGCCCCAATAGCTGGACGAACAATGCTGGTATGAATGTCCTCCACTTTTGGCTGAGAGAATTCACTCAAAGCCTTCGCTGGTTGTGCTTGATCTTCCATATCTTCTTTTGATTCACAATTGTTTTCTACACTGATGTTCTCAAAGTCAAGTTTCCTTCGTGCTAGTTCTTCTCTTCTTGCTAATTCTTCTCTACGTGCTCGAGCTCGTGTACGCATACACTCTCAATAAGTACCTGAAATTCACCAACTAGAAAATTTGGTGAGAAACGTCCTAGTCACCGAACTTTAATGACCACTGATGGTAAATACTGAAACTAAACAAATAAAACCGAAATCCCCGGCAGCGGCGCCAAAAACTTGTTACGACCAAACTCAACACGCAAGTGCACGTGGTCACAAGTAATACAGATAGCAAGTAAGGTTCGTTCCTACAGGGACTCGTTGTTTGTCTAGTTAATTCACTCACCAATGTATGATTATTATCCGATGCTAAAACAAATAACAAAGTGGATTTTTGTTATCCCTATAATTAATCTAAGAATAATAACTAATTATCAACTACTTGAACTGAGATTTATGTCGAATTACTTATGCGAATAAAACATGGGATTTTAACTTCATTAAACAATCCATCTAAAGTCTTCAATTCTCTAGCCCTTTCATGTGATTTGTTAATACCTGATCGAACACACAAAACTGATATAAGCCAACTTTCGTTGTACCAATACCATCCTAAATAATATCCACAATTAAGATAGAAATCACTTAGTCTCCCAATTATGCTTAGTCCCTATATGTCTATAAAGATTGAAAACATAATGGTTGAAGTACAAGCATTCAATTGATCACATAGTCGTCATAAAACGGTTAGAGTTACGACACTAATTACGAATGATATTCTCACGCATAAACCTATGCTAGCATGGCAAGTTCTAAACTCTTAAATCCACTTTCGCTTCAATAAGAATTAACACACAATTACAGGAGTTAGCTACTCTCCTATAACGAATTAAAACAACCATGATAGGATATCGCATCAATCACACTATAGGCATCGAGAAAATTCAACAAATAAACTTCATGAATAAATCCGCTAAAACCCCATGACAACGAGTTAGTTCATAATCAAACTAATCGTCACCATGGGTTCTAATGTAAACATGATGAAAGAAAACGAATTATATTGAATAAATATCAAGGTTCTAAAGAATACACCCAAACCAAGCATCCACAAGCTAGAAAGAATACAAGAATAAATTGAAACTATCTTCTTCCTTCTTCTTCGTGCTTAAAACTCCGTATATAATATGTGGTATGTGTCTCTCCCCTCGTTCTCTAGGGTTTTCTTTTCTTTTTATATGCCTCCAGGTCCAACAAGTCGTACTGAATTGAGATTTGACTTTAACTCGAAAAGTCAGCAAATCGGGTCAAAACAGGAATTTTTGTCAGACAGACCGGCGCTGCCGCGCCACAATTACACAGGGGAGCGGCGCTGCCGCGCCAGAGATTTTCTGCACTGTTTTCCAGCGGCGCTGCCGCGCCATAAGCAAGCACAAACACGGCGCTGCCGCGCCGTGCCTTCTATCCAGGACATAGAAAATGTTGTCCTCTTCGCGTGAGCTGTAAGATCGTCAGAACCGGACTTGTAGAACTCCAGATATGGCCAAAACAGTGAAGACTGCGCAACCTACCCGGAAAATCCGAATTTTAATCAAATTATCCTCCAACTCTTGGTTCTGCAAAACTTAATGAAAACACATTAAACACACCACATACTTGAGTTCAAGTCATCAATTTAAGCCGATATGAAGCGTTCCAAGTGGATTAAAAATCCACTTATCACCTAACAACTTATGCTTATGATACTGATAATATATATGAATTAAGAATTTATCTTAAAAGCATACATGTTAGTTACAGAGATCAGACTTTAGAGAATGAGAGAATTAAATCTGAGAATCTAAATCTTAGAGAGAGAAATAAATTTCTTGAAGAAGAACTTGTTATCATGCAACAAGTTCAAAAGGAAAGAGATGATGCTGTTTATGTTGAACAAGAGTTGCTAAAGAAATTTAGGGAACTAGAATCTGATTTGGAAAAAGAGAGGAAGGTAATTAAAACCTGGACAAATTCTGGAAAAGACACACATCAAGTTTTTCAAACAGATACAGTTGGGTTAGGTTACTGTGAGGAAGATGAACTTAGGTTTAAAGATAAAGTTAAAATTAGAACACAACTTAAACCTATGAAATTTGTTCCTGAATCCAGTAAGCAAAACTCTGTACTTGAAAAAGAAGCTGTTAAGATAGAACCAGTAAAAACTTGTGTGAAATAGGTGAATGTTGGTTTAATGACAGAGAAACAATTCAAGTATAAGCTCAAAGAGGTAAAGTCTGTTGAAAAATAGAAAGTGTCCAGGAAGAACAGAAATGGAAAAGTAGGCATTAACAGAAGTAATAATCATTTGCCTATTACTGATACTCCTAGAAAAACATGTCATAATTGTGGTAGTACTAACCATCTTGAAAGTTTTTGCAGGAAGAACAAAGCTATTAATTCTTTACCCTCCAAATCTGGAGTTAAGAATGAATATGTTAGGGTTAGACCACAGACTTTATGCACTCACTGTGGAAGTACTTGGCATTCTATTTATACTTGCAAGAATTATCATGCTATTTATCACAATTATTATGAGTTAAAGCCCAATTTGAAATGGATTAAAGTTGATTCTGCAAGTGTAAATTCTGATAGTGTAAACTCTGATATAGTTAGCTTAAACTCTGTTGATAAGAATTCCGCTGCAAAAGCTAACTATATTAAGAAAGCCAAAGGATCCAAGCAAGTCTGGATCCTTAAATCTAACTCTTTGTAATTGTTTGTGATTGCAGGGCATAAGGGAAATCACCCTAGTCTTGGACAGTGGATGTTCAGGACACATGACTGGAAATAAAGCCCTGCTATCAGACTATGAGGAGAAGGCTGGCCCAAAAGTTTCCTATGGAGATGGCAACATAGGACGTACTATGGGATATGTCAATATCAATCTTGGAAGTGTCATCATCACAAATGTAGCTCTAGTCCCAGGACTCAAGCGACTTGCTATCTGTGAGTCAAATCTGTGACAGAGGTTACCATGTAGATTTTCAACCTGAATACTGTGAGGTTATCAGCAAATCTACAGGGAAAGTTGTTCTAGTTGGACACAGACGGAATAATATCTATGAAGCAAGTTTGGTAACAAACTCTGAAGGAAAAGCTGTGTGTCTGTCTGCAAAAATGTCAAATGAAGAGAGCTGGAAATGGCATAAGAAGCTCTCTCACCTAAACTTGAACAACATCAATGAGCTAATTCGAAAAGATCTTGTAAGGGGACTTCCAAAGTCAATACTCAGCTTAGATGGTCTGTGTGATTCTTGTCAAAAGGCCAAGCAAAGGAAGTCATCTTTCAAGAGTAAGTCTGAATCTTCAGTTGTGGATCCTTATCATCTTCTACATGTTGATCTATTTGGTCCAGTGAATGTAATGTCTCTTGGCAGAAAGAAATATGCTCTAGTCGTTGTTCATGAGTACACCAGGTATACCTGGGTGTATTTCTTAGCAAAGAAGGATGAAACTGCCTTAACTCTGATGGATCATGTAAAGTTACTGGATAAAGAATCACAGTATAAAGTGAAAATTATAAGGAGTGATAATGGTACTGAATTCAGAAATGTAACAATGGAAGAGTTTTGCAAAGAAAGAGGAGTGAAACAAGAATTTTCTGCACCAGGGACTCCACAGCAAAATGGTGTAGTTGAAAGAAAGAACAGAACCTTAATCGAAGCTGCCAGAACAATGCTTGATGAAGCAAAATTGCCAACTTATTTCTGGGCAAAAGCTGTTCAAACTGCTTGTTTTACTCAAAATGCAACACTGATTAATAAGCATGGGAAAACACCATATGAGATGGTGAAGAAAAAGAAACCAAATGTGAAATATTTTCATATTTTCGGGTGCAAATGCTTTGTGTTGAAGACTCATCCTGAACAGTTGACCAAGTTTGACTTAAAAGCTGATGAAGGAATTTTTGTTGGATACCCACTGTCAACTAAAGCATTCAGAGTTTATAATCTGAGAACTAAAGTGATCATGGAATCTATACATGTGTCATTTGATGACAAGAAAATAACTGGAATAGAAGATGAAGAATATCATGATCAACTTCGCTTTGAAAATGAAGATCTAAACTCTGATCACGTAAACTCTGATGAAGCAAATCCAATAAACTCTGACGAAGCATACTCTGAACCTTTACTGGTAAACACTGAAGAAATTTCTCAGACAGATCAAAATAGAGAACCAGTTGAGGGGGAGCATGAAGATACTTCAGCAACATCTCAAAATGATGACTCGAATTCTGAAAATGAGTCAGCTGAAGAATCTAACACAAACTCCGAAAGTTCAAACACTGAGCAGTCTAATTCAGGGGGAGCCTCAGAGAATGCAGATGGTCAAGAAGAAAATCAGGAGAGCATGGATCAAGGGGGACGATTCAATAATGATGAAAGAAGCCACTTTCCAACAGCAAGAAGGTGGACACAAGCTCATACACCTGATCTGATTATTGGAGATCCAGATGCAAGTGTGAAAACAAGAAGTGCTACAACAAATGAATGTATGTTTCATGCATTTCTATCTCAAACAGAGCCTAAGAAAGTGGAAGAAGCTCTTCAAGATGCTAACTGGATAACAGCTATGCAGGAAGAGTTGAATGAGTTTGAAATAAATGAAGTATGGACACTTGTACCTAGACCTAAAAACAGGTCTATTATTGGTACAAAATGGGTTTTCAGAAACAAGACTGACAGTGAGGGAGTAATTACAAGGAATAAGGCTAGACTTGTGGCAAAAGGATATTCTCAACAGGAAGGAATTGACTATGATGAAACCTTTGCTCCAGTTGCAAGATTGGAGGCCATAAGAATTTTTCTAGCATATGCTGCTCACAAAAAGTTCAAAGTCTTTCAGATGGATGTGAAAAGTGCTTTTCTCAATGGGAAACTTGAAGAAGAAGTGTTTGTTGAACAACCACCAGGGTTTGTGGATCCCAAACATCCAGATTATGTCTACAGGCTTGACAAAGCACTTTATGGACTAAAGCAGGCACCTAGAGCATGGTATGAAACTCTGGCTCAATTTCTTTTAGAAAGTGGGTTCACTAGAGGTACAATTGATAAAACCTTGTTCTATTTCAATATTGGTAATGATTTGCTTTTAGTTCAAATCTATGTGGATGACATAATTTTTGGGTCTACTAATGACAAACTCTGTAAGAAATTTGCCAAGCTTATGCAGTCCAGGTACCAAATGAGCATGATGGGAGAGCTTAGTTATTTTCTAGGCTTGCAGGTAAAGCAAACAGATGATGGGATTTTTATCAATCAAGCAAAATATACCAGAAATCTTCTCAAGAAATTTGGTATGCTTGATAGTTCATCTGCCACAACTCCTATGGCAACTGCAACAAAGCTAGACAAGACACAGGAACTTCAGTAGATATGACAAACTACAAAGGCATGATAGGGTCTCTTCTTTATCTGACTGCAAGTAGACCTGACATTATGTATGCAACTTGTCTTTGTGCAAGATTTCAGGCAGATCCCAGAGAGCCTCATCTAACAGCTGTGAAGAGAATTTTCAAATATCTCAAAGGAACCATAACCTTGGGTTTGTGGTATCCTAGAGAATCAGAGTTTAAGTTAATTGGTTACTCTGATGCAGATTTTGCAGGCTGTAAGATTGACAGAAAGAGCACAAGTGGAAGATGTCAATTTTTAGGTGACAGATTAGTTTCTTGGTACAGCAAGAAACAGAAATCAATTTCCACATCCACAGCAGAAGCAGAGTATATTGTTGCTGGTAGCTGTTGTGCACAGATTCTGTGGATGAAGAATCAATTGCTGGATTATGGGTTAAGGTACTCTAAAATACCTATTTTCTGTGATAATCAAAGTGCTATTGCTATGACAGGTAACCCAGTACAGCATTCCATGACCAAGCACATCAGCATAAGGTATCACTTTATCAGAGAACATGTGGAGGAAGGAGATATTGAGCTTCATTTTGTGTCTACAGAAAAACAGCTTGCAGATATCTTCACCAAGCCTTTGAGTGAAGCTACATTTACAAGACCGGTAAATGAACTAGGAATGGTCTCTGGTTCTGACTAGAGATACTGGTTAGACTCAAAATTCACTCTTCTATGCTATGTTGCTCATGTTTTTCTGCATATGTTAACTGTCATGCAAATAATGTTGATAAACTCTGGAAGCATACTCTGATAATAAACTCTGATGTTATACTCTGATTGTGATATTGTCTGAAACATATGAACCGATGAAGAAAATAGGTTGAAGCATGATTCTCAGTAAGTAATCATGAATCCTTCTGAGTTATATGTGATCTGATCTCAAAAGTGTGCAGAAACTTTACACAGCATGATACTGTCTTAATATTTATAGCATCTCTTAGTTTATTGATTCTATACACTGAGTCTGTATTAGCTGTTTGCACTTTCTCTCATAAATAATATACATTAAATGATGGAAGTCTAAACTCTGATAATTAGTTGCTGTTAATTCACCCCTAAGCAAAAGATGCAAAAACATGCACAAATTCCTTTGAGATCATGTTGTGCCTAGGAAGATCCATGAGCTTATTGTATGAAATAAGGGCTAAAATTTTCAAATTTTTGGTGACTAGTGCCAACCACTGATTACTGGAAAAGAAATTAAAAAAAAAATTAAAAATTAAAAATTAAAAAATAAATAAATTTTAAAAGGGGGTGAAAACAAATGTATACAAATATAGGTACAGAGTTTAGATGAAATCAGAATATGTTTTGCTCATGAGAGTTTGAGCAACCAGTTTTTACTGATTTAATTTGTGAATTTTATGCACTTTGAGATGCTCTCAATATTTATATTCAGTAAACTCTGCTATACACACACAAATATTCACAACTGTGCATTATGAGAAAAGAGATTATTAATAGAGGAGGAGAATTGATAAAAACTGATGAACTGTGTACTCTACGCAGAGGTAATTTATTTTTTAATCTCTGATGGTTAAAATAAATAAAAGTGTTTCAGACATTTCATAATTATTGAGGAACATTATTTTTGGAAAATAGAGAGTATGATTGATAACGGTTTGTTGAGTTTTTGAAAATGAAGAAAGGTGTCTAGAAAATAGCAGTAATTAGTGCCTTTTACTGCGCATGCGTGTTGGAAACAACGACGATTTACTACTGTCAGTTAATGCATGTGTGCCAACTGTCTCACTCACACATTATTCGAGTAAGCCTGCTGTGTGTTTTAATGATTAAAACTCTTCAGTTTTAATTCATATTTAATCATTATACACACAACGTTCAAATCTTTTACAGACTTACTTTATTCATATCACAGTTTTCACCTAAGCATATTCACAAACACTTTTCTACATCACTTTCTAAAACACTTTTCTAAGCTTAAACTCTGATTTATTTCAAAGCTTTATAATGGCAACTACCATGTTTCAGTCTTTTGGTCTCGATTTTGTCCCTAACAACTATGCAGCACCTCTATCTACTGAGAACGCACCAGAGGCGTTTCATCTTTTTCAGAACTTTCTTGCTCAATCAGATATTGGGCATGCACTGGTGGCACCAGCAACGTTATCTGGTTCTCAAATCAAAGCTTTCTGGGAGACAGGCGTGTATGATGATGGAGGTGAATCAGGCACTCCTTCAATTATCTTTGAATTTGCTGAACAAGAGTATGTGGTCACTCCAACCACTGTTAGAGATGCTCTTGGGTGTGAAGATTTTAATGCATTCACCATTTCTGTTGGTGATTCTGAACTTCAGCGAATGATGAGGGAGATTGGTTATTCTGGTTCTTTGGCAAGAACAGGCAACTTGAAGCGACCGTTCTTGAGGAAGGAGTGGAGTTTCTTCTTCGATTGTATTACAAGGGCGTTCGGGAAGAAGTGTACAAATTGGGATGCAATTCCAATCGACGGTCTGCAAATTGGGTATTCTCTTCTCTATGGTGCTCATTTTGACTTTGCTAGACTTGTTTTGAACAACATAGGTGAAAAGATGACAGAGAATAGGAATGTTGTTTATTTTGCTCGTTTCTGTCAATTAATCTTTTCTATGTGTGTTGATGGGGTAGAGATAGCTGAGGAGGATGTAATTCCCTCATTTAGATTACATAAGAGAATATTCTCTGATCTCACAAACAAGGATGTTAAGAAAGGGAATGTTGGTGACTTAATGCTTCCTGTTTCAGTTCAACAGTTTTTACACCCTCTACCACAACCACAAGCACAACCAGAACATGTCCAGCCTCTAAACTCTGAACCTCTTCCATCTACATCTCAAAACCCAAAGGCTGGGGGTAGAACAAAGCATAGGGCTTTTAAGGCTACTAAATCTCTAGATACTGATGATGTTCCAGTATCTATTGGTACTTCAAGGAGGAAGAAGAGGGCAAACAGACCTGTTTCTGATGCAAATGTGCATTCTATTGAAACTGAATCTGCTAATCCTAAGAAAAGGAAGCTTGTTGCTGCTTACTTATTTGATGGATTGATTCCTGGTTCTACATCTGTTGAAGCTCCTGAGGTTGTGATTGAAGATCATTCTACAAATACTACTGTGCCTGAAGAAGCCAGAGTAAATACTGATGCTAATGTTGCTTTTACTAATGATTTTCTTGAACCAATCTTGGAGATGGATATTGAAGATGAAGTTGAAGCACATCCCTCTGCAACTCTAGAAGAGTTTGGCAGTATTAATGAAACAGAGGATGTGGCAGCTGATCAACCTACACTCATAATAGATGAGTCACTAGCTACTCATACAGAGGTTCTCTCTGTCAATCACCAGGTACTTGAAAAAGGTGATGAGGTTGATCAGACAGCAAAGGCTGTAGCAGCAGAAAATATTGTTGAAGAAACTGCAGAGAATAATGTTGAAGAAACTGCAGAGAATAAAATTGAAGAAACTACAGAGATTGTTGTTGAAACTACTGCTATTGATGCAGAGAAGCTCACAAATGCTGATGTTCCAGAAACATTTGCTAAGAATATTCCTGCTTCCTCAAATGCTGAATCTTCTGCAAAGTCTGATGATCATGCTTATTCATCTTCTCAAAGACTTTCTGCTCAACCAAATCAAAAGGACATTCAGCATGCCACTGAACTTCACTTTCAGAATATGTATTTTTCTAAGTGGTCAGACAAGGATTGCATATTTACTGATCAAAGGGCTGCTGACTTTATAACAAAATCTGCTGAGTCAATTGCAAATCCTGAGCTTCTTACACATCTCAAGGCAACTATTGTTCAAGTTAAATCTCTTCACAATCGTTTTGATGAAACTCAGAAGTCAGTTACTGGGTTGAAAAATGATGTGGTTGCTAGAGATATGTCTCTAAAGCAAGATAAGTCTATGCTGCTTACTCTGGTCAAAGATCAAGAAGTTCTCAAAAACAGACTGTCTAAAGTTGAAGACAATCAGACTGTAATGTCTGACAAGCTTGATTCAATTGCCGCTTCAATAGAATTGCTCACATCAGTATTACTTCAAGATGATGTCAAAAAGGGGGAGAGAGTACTTAAAGACAAATGCAAAAAGTCTCAAACTCTGAGTAGACAGGATGATTCTACTGATGGTGGTGCAAAGGGAAAAGATTTCAAATCTAAATCTACTCTACAGCAAGGAAAGCTAATATCAAACTCTGATGCTACAAACTCTGAGAGGATAAACACTGGTGCTCAATCTTCTTCAAGAGCTAGAAGCTTATTGCTTACTTCTCATCCAAACACTGATGAAGAGATTGCAGCTCAGCTGTTTCTAGAAGAACATGGTGTTGATGCAACCATAGAAGACATTCAAGCTGAAGAATTGATGCTAGCTGAAGAGCATGAAAAGAATATAAAGTCTGGAAAGTTGAAGAAAGTCAAGAAGGTTTTAAGGCCAAAGGAGAAAGGAATTGAAATCAAGGAAAATGTAAACTCTCAACAGAGTTTACAATACTCAAGAAGGTCAGTTGAAGCCAGCTTAGATAAAGGCAAAGGGAAGTTAGTTGAAGAACCATTACAGAAGAAAGCTCAAATAACCTCTGACAATGCTCAAGTTATTGAAACATTGAAAGTTCAAACAACCTCTGACAATGCTCAAGTTGTTCAAACATTGAAAGCTGTGACAACCTCTGATTCTACTCAAGTTGTGCAGACTCAGCTATCTTCACAACTCCAAAGGACATTTGCTAAGCCAATCACTGTTCAACATTCTCTGATTCCAGCAAATGTAAATATTCTTCAAAGCAGAACTATCATGGGAAAGGAATCAAGAGATAAATCTGGGTTGGGATCACATAGAGAAAAGAGAGTGAATAATAGTCATGTGGATCAAACTTCATTAGCTGAACCAGGTGTTGGTGTGACTCAAGAAAATCTTGATGCTTTAGAGTCGGTTCAGTTAATTTATCATAAAGGATTGAAGAAGGATTTTCTGTTATACTTCAAGGCTGATGGCAGAGTATACAGAGTTGGTGAAGCTGATATTGGTTTAAAGATGAAAGAAGAGCTGGAGTATGTGCTGTATATACTGAAGATTAAAAATCAAAGAACTCATCAAACAGCTGAGGTGTTAAGAAGCAGGATGATGAAAGCTAGAATTCTTTGTGGCTTAAAGTCTGCTGGTTCTTATATACCAAAGTACAAAGACTACAATGGAAAGCTTGTTGAGATGCAAAGGAACAGTGCTAGACTCAGAACAGATCTTGGTATAAAAGTGTTGGAATTTAATCTGGAATCAGATAAATCCTTCATAATAAAGCTAGGAAATGATATGAGGAAGAACAACATTTATGCTCTAAGGGCAGCTATCTACCAAACTGGAGAGGGTGATCCAGAGTTAAGGGAATTAAAGAAGACAATGATAGCTGAGCTAGAGAGAGCTGAGAGAAGACTACTTATAGACTACATCAGGACTGTACCTGACATTGAAGAAATCAAGTAAATAGAGTCTGTAAGTTTTTAAAGTTTTCTGTTCTAAGTTAAATATAAACTCTGTAAACACTGCATTTGTTATATATGTTTTGACATCATCAATTATCTGTTAACTTGTACATTTTAGTATGAACAAGTTGGGGGAGATTGTAAGATATAATTGCTGATGTTTGTTTATCAGTGTTTAAAGTACCAGGAAACTATCAGAGTTTAGCTGGAGGACTTATCAGAGTTTAGCTGGAAGACCAGTCAGAGTTTGTTAAAGTCTGATGGTCAGAGTTTGCTTAGCTGTCGGTGCAAAGACAATGAAGATTCTAGAAGCGATATACTTTGAAGAAGGAAAGAAGCAAAGAGATATCGAGATGGCTAAGGAAACGGAACAGAAGAAAGAAGCAATTCTTAATTGATTCTGATTGAATAGCTAATTTATAGGAATATCAATTAATGATTGTATGTAGCTGTGTACTATATAAACACAGATAGGTTAACCCTAAAAGGGATGCGAATACGTGAATTATCATTCTTGTAACCTAGCAGCTCTCTGTGATATTTTACATCACTGAGAGAGGAGTTATTAACTCCATACAGTTTATTGTTTATAAACAGTGTTCTTATTGTTATTCTCATAAGTATATTTGATTATATATTGTGTATTCGGCCTAACATGGTTGTTTTGCTGAAGAATAAGATATGGTCTTGATTTAGTTTGGGAGTATATTGATGAGCATCGCACACACGCACGTTTCTGTGTTTGTATTGTTAGTATACGGGGATTTAGTCGAGCTCTGTTTGGAAGATTGCATTCTTTGAGATGATGGCTTGTTGATTGGTTATGGTTAGTCTGAGGGGATCGTTTGCATTAGCATATTAGTTGCATTCATGCATTGCATTATATATATAAAGAGTCTGTTTATGCTTGAGGACAAGCATCGGTTTAAGTTTGGGGGTGTGATAAGTGGATTTTATATCTACTTGGAACGCTTCGTATCGGCTTAGATTGATAGCTAGCACTCAAGTATTTGGTGTGTTTAATGTGTTTTTAGCTAGAATGTGCAGAGCTACGGATGGAGGCAGAAATGTGAGGATTCATGTATATATGGTGGATATGTGCTCAAGAAGAGAAGTCCATGCGGTAAGGGAGTTGGAAGCGCAAGGAAACGTTAAGAAAAATAAGTTGCAGAATCCTGGACAGAAGGTGGAGCGCGCCCGCGCCTCCATGGAGCGCGCCCGCGCTTGTTTGCAAGAGAGAGAGCGCGCCCGCGCCTCTCAGGAGCGCGCCCGCGCTATGTCGAATGCTGAAGATGCTGATTTCAATTCTGTTTTGGAAACCAGCAGAGACCAGTCAACCGTGAGGCTATATAAACACTTGGGGACGATTTTAGGGTATCATATCATCCTGTCTATCCCATATCTACCATCAGAGAGAGCCAGAAGATACAACATGGAGGAAAAATTCCAACGCTCGTGACAAGCAACGGAGTTCTTGTTTTACATCTTTTGTATTCTTCTTAAGGCGATACTTTGAATCAGTTGTTTCATAAATCTTAGTACTTATTATTCTATTTAGTACTCCAGACATATTTACTATCATGTTTTCATCAGAACCCACGATGATGAACGGTTCGATTATGAACTAATCGTTATCGTGGGATTCTAACAGATTTATATATGGATTTTAGTAGTTGATTGTTTTAAAGATTTGTGTGTGATGAATTATTGATAACCTAGTTTGGTTGTGATTATTCATCTTGGATGCGTAGCTAACATCTAAGTTGTTTGTTAATCTCTATTGATTGCGAAAGTGGATATAGAGGTTTAGAACTTGCCATGCTAGCATAGGTTTATGTATGTTGTCATACATGATTCGTAGGTGATTTTAACCATCTTACATGTCCTATGTAATCTGAATGGATAACTTGCTCGCTAAACCGTTATGTTTTCAAATCTTATAGACATATAGGGTCTAAGCATAATTGGTGTCTGCTCAACTTCT